>JACEEZ010019663.1:0-13259 GCA_016584305.1 Chionoecetes opilio
GGCCCCTTTTTTGAAAGCCCATTTTAAAACCATTTTCCCTAATTAAACCCACCCTTTTTAGGGTGGGTTTATTAATGGGAAAATTATCCAAGTAACTAACAATCCCTGGTTTGCGCCGATAGGAATTCCGCCAAACGTTCCTTTTTTTTTCGTCGACGGTGTTCCCTTTTTTTAATCGTGTTTTTAAATTTCGGGGGATTAATACCAGCAATCCCTGAACGTTGGTTATTTTTGGGTTTGGGGGCCAGTGACTTATGTCTGGTTAGTTATGATTGACGGGGGTATTCCCCCCCAGCCAGCACCGAAAATACCGACTTGACATTTTACAGTAGATGGTTGGTTGAAATAAAAAGCCTGCATTCTAGTGATTTTTAGTGCTTTAACCCCACAATTTCATGGTTGGAATTGCCTAGAATAACCCCATCCCCGTTCCATCTTGCCATTCTTTTAAATACTTTCGCTTACTCACATACCTCTTTTAAGTTGGAGTAGATGTACCTACTGTCTCAGAACCCTTTGCCCCCCAATCCAATTCCTTTATTCTCTACATACTTTTTAGGAATATGCAGTTTCAACCAATACTCCCTTTTGACCAATACTCTACCTTTAAAGTGTTACCTACGTACTAGTCGTTTAATGTTGGAAAAGGGCTCCCGTGGGGATTTTTTGCTAAAAATTGTTTTTTTGAGTTGGTTCAAGGTTCAGTTTAACAGAAAAAATGGTGTCCCAATTTTAACCCCTTACCCCCCTTTGGGGGTCATTTCCCTTTTGGGGCCCCCCGGCACTGACCATCCCCCCCTATTCCGCCAAAATTGCCCAATTTTTCATAATTTGAGTTCCTTTTGTATTTTTCGGGTATCCGAGTGATGTATAGCTCTCAAAAGCAACCCGGAAGGCCAAAGCATTGGGGTTTCAGTTTTAGCCTTCCGGGTTTCAGAGTTAGGGTTTAACCATTTTTTCTTTTTCGGGCATGTTGAAGAAGCAGTTTTGAGCTATAATTACCCGGAAGAGATCTTTGGTATATGCCAATATGTCGGGGGAGGAGGATTTTGCTGATCTGAAAAGAGGTGCCCATAAAAGAACGTTTGGGGAAACAACCCGGGTCTGAAGATGAAATTTTATAACACGTCAAGGGGGTGTCTTTTGGTGATATAAAAATGAATTCAAGACACTAAATTACTTGTTTTTTTAAATGAAGGAAAACCCAAATTTATTCGGTACATAGTGAATGTCGAAACCCTATGTAAACAAGAAAAGATGAACGTTTTAGAATGAGATCCCGAACCGTTTACCTGTCTGCGCTCCAGGGAGGGGGGACCTTAAAGCCCTGTGGGATCTGTTGGGCCCAAGCGTAAGAAATTAAAAAGGAAAAGTGTGTCTTTTTTTCCACCTGTGATTCTGCCCCAAAAAGGATCAGGCCCACTGCAGTGTTCTTACTGACTAAAGGGGAAAAAAACCTCCTACGTTTCAGCAGAAAACCCCAGATGACCATTTAGTTTCAGTAGCGGACCTGAAAAACCCCGGGCGACCATCAGCTTTTGAAAAGCACTATCATCGGACATGTTTGCGCTCGACAGCGAAAATCAAGAGGACAGATCAAGTAAGTGCCACTCTTCCCAGTATTGAGAAAATTTGGGTCCTCCTTTAAAAAACCCCTTGAGGCGAGGATTTTACACTGAGCATGGCTGAGGTAAATGATGCCTACTTGTAAAATTTGAAAAAAAAACCGTGTGGAGAAAGGGGTGAAAACTTCGAAAATACCTCAAAAGACCATAACGAGGCCTTCCAAAAGGGTTTGTCACATCAAAAGAGGAAGGGCCTGACCGTCTTGTGCTCTCCACTGCGGGGCACGAGGGCCTGGATTACAGGTCCTCAATGTAAATATATAGATAGTTGGTCCCGAAAGTCCCCAAATTCTGCGAGAAGAGATGCTGAACAACGCGTTGGTCGTTTACGGGCAGTCAGAATTTGAAAATCCGTCTTTACTCCAGTTCTTCATGGTCCCCCCTTTTTGGTACCTGTGTCAAAGTGCCCGGGAATACGAACCAGGAGGGGACAAAACTGTCGACGTTTTGCCATTCCTTGTCCAAAATACTCGGACTGATGCCAGGGAAACTCAGACAAAAAAGACTCCCTTCCGACAAACATCCAACCCCCTCGTAAATGGGTTTTCCCTTGCTGTTCATTCTAGAGTGCTGACAAAATTTTGTTGAAAACCTCTCAGCTGTGTATATTGGAAGGGACTCCCTTAAATGGATTTAGAGAAACGAGTTAGCAGGGTTCTCCAGGGGAAAAGGGAGGCTGGGGGATTTGCTCCAAAATTTGTCAAAAAAAGGCCTGAACACATGGTTTGCGATCGATATATTGCCCTCCTGGAAACAACGAGGGGGAAAAGGGAACCCTTCCAGGCCAGGGGTTTTGGTCATTTCCGCAAGAAAAAGGGGGAGAGTTCAGAACCGACCACTTAAAATCCCAAAAAAGCTTCTCTCCAAAAGCCTCTGGCCTTTGACGTGAACATGGTGCAGAACCGTATAAAAAAACCACTCCATTGAGATTATGGGTCTAGAAATGGGAAAAGAGGAAAATATTCGACCAAACTTCACTCAACCTGGGCATTTGAAAAACTACCTTGGAATGTGATGGAGGGTTATGTTTGGGGTTTTTCCTAAAACTGAGCCAAAGGGAAAAAAACACAGGACAGTGAATAAAGGGAATCGGGAAGAGTGCCCCAGAGAGCCTCCAGTCGACGCTATATAAGAAAAAAAAACAGAAAACCAACCAGGGAAATTTTGGGTCAAGAAAGTGTGATGCCAACTTGGGCTGCTACCAAATTCGGGTTTTACCCCAGTCCCCCGACAGCCAACACGCCGAATTAGAGGTGACGCTCCATTATTAAGACCACACCCCGACTAGGGGACCTTTACACTGTTTTCGGTTAGCCCGGGGAACTCCCCATGTCATTGGTCCCAGAAAAAAAATTTTGAAAACACTGGACCGGGCCCTATATTAAAGTCTTTGAAAATTCAGCAGTCAGGGGGGACACCAATTGGTCCTAAGGCAGGGCTCCATATTGTTTTTGCTGTTTAATGCTCTCAAAAAAAACGATAGAGGGCAGGGGCCTGGATATATGTCCCTTTGAAATGGTGATACACATCAGCAGCCCTTCGTGGGATCTTCAGGGGCCCAAAGCATAAAAAAGGGGCATCGAAACCACATCAAAATCACTAGCAATTTGATGATGGGGTTTTGATGTCATATTTTCCCTCTTTCAAAAAGGGCCCCCTTGTGTCGGTGCATGCTTTCAAAGGGCAAGTTTATTCCTACCCCGATATAAGAAGACTATAATATGTCAGTCATGGTTTTCGCTGGAAAGTAAGCCACTGGAAGGATGAAAACATTGGGAGTTTGCAGAATTCCTTTCGCTACCCGATCAGTGGGAAAACCTTCTTCTTTCGCAGCCTTTCCCCTCAGGGGACTGGCAGGGTTTTTTCTTCCTTGGAAACCTACTGTATTTTTTTGACCCGGGTCTTCGGAAATTCGCCGACGATGCCTTCCATCTTCAAAATGAAGCGGGAAATAATGAGCCCAAAAAAAGGAAGCATGTGTCGGTGATTGTTGTTGCAAAAAAAGATACCCTTCACGAAATTTCCCAAGATCAGGGCACTCGAACAGGAAAACAAGAAACTAAAGGGCACGGTGTTATGGTAGGATCAGCAGGAGAACTGCCCCAATCGACCGTCACCATCACCTTGCCTTTCCCCCTATCGTTTACGGTTCTTTAAGTTCCCCAAAAATTTCCATGTCTCCGAAAAGCACAGGCATACCCGTGTCTGGACAGATTGCACTGAGGTCAAGAGGGGAAGCCAAAAGATCCGTCAATCAATAGAGTTTCAAGCACAGACAACCCCCTTTAAGTGAAAACACCCTTGAAAAGTTTAGTTTCATCACTCTTGTGCCCGAGTAGCAAAACATGATATTCTCATTATGCAGAAAGGGTAGAAGGATTTGGGAGTTCGTTTGTGAAGCTGACTACCAACAAATCTCTCGGGTTTGGGGAAAAATGAAGAAGCTCAAGTTTAAGACATTTTCAAGTTGGGTGGATAAATCAAAAAATCCATTTGGGGAAAATATCAAATTTGGGGAGGGGTCGAATTTCTGGGCAGATTTTCATTGTTCAGGGAAGCCCACCGGTCAGTGCCAAATTTTGAGGAATAATTGGCAATAGAGATGTCAACAGGCCCCGCTCTCTTTTGTGTGTTGATAGATTTTGTACATCCCAAACTGAAAGGCCCGTCTGATGCATGCAGTTGAAGATCCACGGTGAAACCCCCGATGTTCCTCCAGTACCAAATAGGGGAAGATCCTCCAGTTAAAGTTTCATCATTTTATGCAAAGGGTTTTTCTCGAGTTCAAAAGGGCGCCAAATATGCTGAAATTTACACCTTTAGGATGCATTAACAAACCAAGAGACAATTTATCAATTATGGAGGGGGGGTTTTTGTTGACGATACTTGGATCTGTCGTTTAAAAACAAAAACCCGGGAGAAACGATCAACCACATCCATTTATCGAAGTTTACCCCAAATGAAGCTCCCCCCTGTCCCTTAAGGGGTTACTTTCACTCAAAAACAAAGCGGAAGCTCAAGCTTGTTTGGGGCCCAAGGGCCCGCTTGACTATTTCGCAAGCAAAGATTCATTCGTGTCGTTGTCGTGTACGAATCATATCAGGGACTAGGGTTTTTAGTATGCTCATACACATGAAAAGGGTGACACATTTATTCCAAAACCAATACGCCTCTAAGCCCGTGGGGGTGCCAGATTGATCTGCGTATGGTCGCCCGAACTGACGTAATCCTGCTCCCTTTTGTCTTTTTCGCTCCAGACAGAAGATCTACTATATCCCTTTAAGTTTTATACAGGGAAAGGGAAAAAAGAAACGGGAAAAACATCTTTTAAAAAGGGCGGTTATTGGGCCCTCGCAAATGTCAAGGGCTTTTTTGGATCCAAACTTCTCAGGTGTGATTGGGGGAGGCAGATTCATAGGAATTTTAAAGAAATCATGGGAGATGCAACCCAAAACTGATGATGATGACCCCGCCATTGACTGCTTCAAAGCTTAGGGGCATTTCTATTTGTGAGTTTTTCAATGACGAGCTTCCCCCGAGGGGAAGCGTTTGGGACTTTTTTGTGTCATGTCCGTTTAAAGGTCCAGAACCTACATCACCGGTGGGGGCTGTTTTGGTCAAAGAAACTTGGAAGGGGAAATGTTCCACCAACTCGTGCTCATTGCTTCCCTATCATGCTGCAAACTAAAATACAAAGCGGGACAAGTCATACCCGAAAAGTCCCCCCCTTCCTGCAATTGAAAAAAATGGGGGAAAATGGAGAAAGGCGTGTAGTTCCCCGACAGTTTTTCCCTGCCTTTCCCCACAAACTGTAGTTGAACTGTCAAATGTGGGGGCCAAAATAGGGGCAAAGGGAAAAGGGTAGCGGGTTGAAGAATGGGCCCGCCCTGTACTCCCTCGTAAATGCTAGGCGTGATTGCGCAAACGCTATTTGGGAGGACATTTTAAAAAGGACTTGTTTAAAAACTGATTGATTACGTCCGATTTTGCAGTATCGCAAAATCGGACGTATCGCTAAAATAACGCGCTTTGGGGGGATGGTGGGCCAGGGTGGGAATCCCCCATGGAACTCCCCTGTCTGTCTTAACCAGAATAAAGGGGAAAGACAACCCTGTTAACATTATTTTAAATATGCCTAGCATAAAACGTGGGATGGAAAAATACTTTGCGGCTTTTTTAAAAAGAAGGGGGGAGAAAAACAAGAAAAAAAAAGAGGTTTGGTTTTACCAAATCTGGACGTGTAGAGAAAATTTTGATACAGACCTGCATAGCATAGCAATTTGTAGGAATCAGTAGTTCACGTGTCTGTAACAAAGAAAATGTTTAAATTTTTTTGCTTAGTGTTACCCGAGACCAATCCTGGGGGTGCCAAAAAGGAATCCCCCGAAAGGGGGGAGGGGTCTGAAAAAATTTGGGACCCCATCTTTTTTTGTTAATTGTACCTATAGAAGCCAAACTCCAAAAAAATCAATTTTAGACAAAAAAACCTACGAATACATGCTTCCACACTATACTCTTCTCGACATTTTTTGCCCCCAATCACACATTCCTTTATCCTCACCAAGCTTCTAGGAAATAGCAGTTTTCCAATACTCCCTTTTGACCAATACTTTCTGACATAGTTGAGTTGGTGACATACGCCCCCCAAGACCCCCTGCTAGTTACTATTCTAACCCGGGCATTGATTACGTAACCTAACCTCACTGTGGGGGAGTTTCGCCCCCCCAGATCCCCATGTGTTATTTTTTTCATTTCCGACAGCTTTTGTGTGGGTTAGAAATACTCTTAAGAAGAACGAAACGTTCAGGGTACTTAAAACCACCGATTGGTTGTGTTGTATTGTATTGGTCTAAACTGAAGAAAAAAAAAAAAAAAAAAAAAAATACCTTTATGTATTTCACTTTTCCACCTACAGTATACATGCATTCCACGCTCTAGTACACCGGTGCTCGAATGTCTATTATCTTTGCCTCTCCGTAGCATTGATGAGAGGAGGATGCAGTCAGTTCGTACACAAGTTGTTTCGTACACCAGTAGATTCGATCATTCGTAGACCTAAAAGTTGTTTCGTAGTCTATATGAAACTATAGTCGTTTCGTACACTCAGGTCAGAGTTTAACTTGATGACTAGAGTTACGAAACGACATACCAGGTATACATGTACGAAAAAACTCAAAATCAGTGTACGAAACAGCTAACAAAACCTGGGTACGAAACAACTTGTGTACGAAACTCCCTGTATTGCTAGTCCATCCGTATCCTTCACTTGACTCATTCTCTCCATCTCATCCTTGTCTCCTATTTTCCTCCTTCACTTCCCGCATCTTCCTCTCCCATATCATCTTCTCTATACACTTCTAGCACAAGACACATTTCTTTTTTATTTGCACCACTCATTCCAGTCACCTATAGGCATTCGGCAGCATACCATTCATTGCACCCTTTATTTTAATTCACATTCCCCCTACAGCGTCCTGACCAACCATAAACAACTCAACATGAAATAAACAACTAATAACATAACTTTATATGGCTTGTATATTAGAAAAACCTTCATCATGCGACCCTACGAACAGTGTGCGAGTGGTCTTCAGCAACCTTAGCACTACGGTGGAACAACGAACAAATATGGCGGATGGATGTTCGCAAAAATCGTTTGATAATACCTCTAAACGCGTTACGAACGTTCCAAGATCAATCTCAGTGCAAAGATGATCTTAGAGACGCGTTACGAACGTTCGAACATCCGGCCCCTGACATGCGGACTATCGTGCGCCTGGCAGCGTGAAAGGCTGCGGCTATGGTTGCCACCTTAAGCCGCAGCCTTCATAATGTATGCCATTATTTCAATAGTTCCAGACAATGACATGTGTTTTCCTTTCAGGAGTTGGCTCAATATAGTCCCTAGTTGCATTTCATTGGCATGTCTGTAAGAACTGACTGTTTTAACATTGTAACAGGCCTCACTATTGGTATTTGTTAAATGTCCTTATAATTTTTTTAGTTTTCACACAACGATGAAATTCGTTTATTAATATTAGAGTATGCATATTATGCTATATACATTGGATACTAAAAACTTCATTGAAGTACAGCATCAGCTGATAAACAAAAAAATAAAAATGCCTAACTGATTACTTTAAAGGACCTTGTCCTCATTTCTGAGAGACGACACTATGGCCACCAGGCGAGAAGTGAGGTGAACTGCAAACAGTGATACCTCGAATTATGAGAGGGTGGTTGGTGGATAATTTCGACACCTAAAACGAATATGGCGCTTTTGTTCACTAGGTTCCGATTTGATGAAAATTTGGCCATAACAGACCGCACTATAATAGATCTCGTCCATTATTACCACATATTTTTCCAGCTGCCTAGTTCCTCAGTCAGGAATTGGTTCCTTTCAGTTGGACTTTGCAGAACGTCTACTAACACCATCGCCCGTATCTATGAACATGTCTTGGAAAAAATAAATAAATAAAACAAGTCCTAAGCAACATTTATAAACTATTACTGCCCAAGGAAATTGCCTAAGACAAAAAAAAATCCGGTTTAGGTTCATTTAAAAGATAATATATCTTGTTCCAAGAATTGCCTTGGGATAAGGATTTTTCAAGTGAAAACTAAAATGGATCAAAGACAGGTCTTTCCTCGCTCGGGAAAATATTGCCAACATCTAAAAGCTTGCTTTATGAATAATCAACACATTTATGTGATACCTCACATAATTCTACGTGTTCGGATTAGTGAAAAAAAATTACAAAAGAACATAAGAACATAAGAAAATATTTCCTCGATAAACATAGCTGGTTCTCGGGAAGTAGCGGCCATGCCTAGATCCATGCCTGGAAAATTGAAAGGACGGTTTTATAAAATTGTTTCCTTGGATTCTTCACTAGCTAATCAAGTTCTTTATGATAATATTAGAAACATCCTTGGATTGTTTGTAATAAGGCTGTGACCATACTATGCCATCATAGTGATTGAAAGGTGCAATATCAAATTATCGCTGCTGCACAATAATATGTTTCTAGCAGCCTAGTTACTGGGCAGGGCTATTGCCTTCATCTTTGGGGTGAGGGGCCTGAGGGCTTCATTCCTCAATATAGTAGCCTTAGTAGGGCTTTGCAAGACGTCTAATCACCCTATCTCGTCCCATAATTTTTCCTAGACCATGAAGCAATGAAAAAAAAAAACGTTTACCTGGGTAGAAACATGTATCCAGGCTGCTTACTGTCTTGAGTAAGTCTTGTCTCTTACTATTTATTTAATTTCCCCGACGGCCTGTGTCTGACAGTGAGGAGAGTCAGATCTGTGAGTCATAGTAGAATTGTTTAATTAATTTCATACTATGCTTCTCGATTATTTGCAATGTTAAAATGTATTTTGAAATATGAGCCTTGTAGCAATACACACTACTTAAGTGGTTTGTGTAATAATGCTGCATTCATACTCACTCATAATCACATACAAACACTTAGATAAGAACGATTATCATATGCATTTGACATATCATTTCATTATGCTTACAAGGTACGGTAGGTGTTCAAGCATCATGCTTACCAACTACGTAGGTAGTTGTGAAGGGTTGTACAAGCTAAAATAAATTTATCCACCTTTGTTGGTTCTAAATTGATTGTTTTTTGAAAAATGCGGAATTTGTTTGTGAGAATACCAAAAACATTTTCTAGTCCGTACAGTCTATACGAGAAAATGGGTTGCTCCTCATTCTGATTTCTAAATAGAAATGGCTTCAAGAGGTACCGTTTCAAAGGAAAGGCGTCATCGCCAACACACACAAACAGTAGTGTTCTCTGGCTCCCTGGCAGCTGTTGATCCTCGGGAAGATCGACAACGCCTCTCTCCAACTTTGAGCATAGAGTTGTGTTGGCCCAAACTCCGCCGTCCGACACTCTGCCGTTGGTTCCCACGTCAACGTACAGGAATTCATAATTTGGATTTACCACCGCCATTAGAACGATACTGTGTGGACCTTTATAGTTGTAATAGTATGACCCCACTATTTATTAGGGGCCTTATGCTAATGTCTTTACCGTCGATAGCTCCGACACAGTGAGGAGTGTATCACTTCTTTTCATACTCCTTAGCAGGCATCTGGGGAAAGAAAGAAAAAGTATATATATATATATATATATATATATATATATATATATATATATATATATATATATATATATACTGTATATATATATATATATATATATATATATATATATATATATATATATATATATATATATATATATATATATATACTGTATATATATATATATATAGAGAGAGAGAGAGAGAGAGAGAGAGAGAGAGAGAGAGAGAGAGAGAGAGAGAGAGAGAGAGAGAGAGAGAGAGAGATGTGTGTGTACCTAATTACATTTTTACAGGAATGAGTCGAGCTCGTATTGTTTGTGTGTGTCTGAAAGGTGTGTCGAGAAGGTGTCGGGGGCTTGTGTGTTGCTAGGCTTATCAGGGAGGTACCAGATTGGTGAAAGTATTTCATTTTAGCAGTATATGTATTGGGTTCTCCAAATTTATAATATGAACATAGATTGTGGATCTTGAAAGTAGAAATATAAGGTATTGCGAAGTACTGTATTATTATGTATTTATAATATGAAATAAGGATAAAATAACGCGAGGAGGGAACTTTGGTCAGCTTCCTCCAAAAGCGGTGTCCCGTAACTTTGAGATTTAATCATTTAATGCATGCACATAATAATGATTGTGTAGATTCATTTACACTCCATGTGGAGTTGTGGACTGATAGATGATGCATGTTTTTGCTATATTTCAAAAACTTTTAAGCAACATTTTTTTATCATCAGGACAAGGAGAGTACATCAGCAGATCTGGTGAAAGGTGAATTTAGTGAGTTGCATTCCCCTGCAGCGTCACACAGGTACACCCCCTCGCCATGTGCTCAGATCAGATCAGATGATGTTGTTGGGGTGTTGCCTTCCTGTAACGGCAGCCCATTTGTTTTGTTTCCTGTTTTCTATTATTTTCTAATTTTGTTATTGCTGCTTTTATTTCTGTTGCAGCTGCTTTATAATGCTTCTTCTTTTGTTCTATATCGATAACAATGTCCTTTTTGTTTCCTTTTGTTTGGCCTGCTTTTTGTTGAACAGAAGGAATGTTTCTAAAATATTTTCCTGGTTTATATGCTGCCCCTACCACCACATGCGTTCCTTCTACGCCTTTGCCCACTCCGTCGTGCAGCTCAACCCGAATACTTTTTTTTTTTTTTCTTTTTTATATATTGTGCCTTCAACAAGGAGACACACGGGCTAAAGGCGGCGTCACACTAGCACTTTCCCGTCTATTTTTTCCAGCAGCTTTCTAAAAACTAACAATTTTTTGACGGCAAGCCGTCACACACACAATCGTTTGCCTGTGTAGCACTGCACTACCAGTCAGCTGTTCCTGCGGCTGTAAATAAACATGGCTCCGACGCCAGGGCAGGCTAGAGTACCTTAGGGCAGGCTGTCGCTGGTATACACTTAATTATGTGTATTATCAATCGTAGACGCGCCAAACAAGTTAAAATACATACACATATATACATAAAAACAGTAATAGATGAGCGGGCATCTGCGGCAACAGTCAGGTCACAGGTGGGCGGGGCGTGAGGTCACTCCCGCTCCTTATTTATGAGAAATTCTTCTGAACTACGTGTCCACAGCATTTCGTCTATAATTACAAGTTGAAGTCTTGAAGAGTGAGAAACGATTTTTGAGTGTGTCTTGAAAAATATACACAACATACGAGTCATGCGAGAGACTGTTGCCTGTTTTATAAACTGGCTTTTAAATGTATCTACATGTGCAATAGTCACTTGAATATTTTTCATACTTTCAAATGTATTGAATTATATTTTGCAAAAAAATCCTGATTTATATCTAATATCTTTAAAGTAATCACTATGGATTTTGATTTGACTATGAAAGTTGTCTTCAACTTTCCATATGAAGACGATCACGATCGTCTGACTCAGACTGACTGATTCAGACGGACTAACTAGTCAGAGCGAGAAAAAACCAACGGAGATCGTCTAACAAGACGGAAAAAGTGCTGGTGTGACGCCGCCTTCAAGTTAGGAGCCCGTCAGAGAGATGCGTCGATGATCGGTGGCAGCCTAGTGCTGGCTAGCGCTGCCGGTCAAAAAGACGGGGTGGCGATGGGTATGGATGGCTACACTACACTCGCCGTAACCCGGAAGAAAGGAGTGTTCGTGGACTGGCCGCAGGGTTGCAAGGTGTCTCTCTCTTAAACAGGCCAAACATTTGGCTAAAAAGGCCAATTTTGAGGCCAAACCCCTATTTTGCCAATATCACTACAATCAATCAATACAATTTGACGAACCAAACATAAGATACGTAATATATTATGCAAGTAGCCTTCAGACACAACAGAACACGGAGAGAAGTGGTAGAACACAGATCACAACCATAATGGGAATATCTTGTATAATAATTACGTATCAATACTCACCAAGTTGTTGTTGTCTTCCGATTTTGATTATTTAACCGACGTCTCTACGTACTTACGCACTCCAGACGTGTCTGGGACGAAGTTTTCCCTTACTATAAAGCATTACTGTATAGTTTATGTATAGCTAGTTTCACTATTATCTTGGTGGAAAATACAAACCAGTTCAAATGGCTTTCTATCTGATTGATACACAATAATAACAGGAAAATATGACTGCCTAGGTATAGATAACTTCTAAACATTCGTTATTGACTATATAATATCATAGAGTAGCATTTATCTCGCCTCCTCAACTATAACCTGCTTGGTTATTTGGTTATATACAATGTTTTACAGAATCAGGCACCTATACTATGTACATGTAGCAGAAAATCGTTCTTAATATTATACTTGTGTTTTAAGTGCAGTGGAATAAGCCCATATTTTTCTTTCAAGTTGACCAACTTTTCACCAAATTGTGAGTTAAAACTGCCAGCGACCACTGGCATTTCGGAGTTGCAGTTCTCTCTAATTAAAGGAATGCTAGTAACGGGGTCGACTAGGGGTCGACAAATACACGTCCTGGACAAGAACGAATGACTAACGCGGCCATCTCTCTCTCATTTTAACCAATTAGCACAACCTGAACAATTATAATTGTTCATATATATATATATATATATATATATATATATATATATAATATATATATATATATATATATATATATATATATATATAATATATATATATATATATATATATATATATAAATATATATATAATATATATATATATATATATATATATATATATATATATATATATATATATATATATATTAACATATTACATGCATCACAAAAAGGCCAAATTGAGGTTGGCCTCAAGGATAATAAAAGTGGAGGCCAACCCTTCTCTCAAAAAGGCCATATTGGCTTTTTAAGGCCAAACCTGGCAACCCTGGGTCACTGACGTGTCCAATTGTCCATCCTGACGGGGAGTGCTTGCTCGCACTCAGCAAGATACACCCTCCGTGTGGGGGTTCGCAGCAGTGCAGGCTGCCACGCGTCGTGAATGCGGGGAGAGTGGCCCAAGCCGTATAAACAGGATAAACGGTCTGCCAAGAGCGGAGCTCAGAGGAAT
>JACEEZ010019663.1:14231-32367 GCA_016584305.1 Chionoecetes opilio
AGTACAAAATGAATGTAATCAAGTCTGTCAGCTGATATCGTTCTCACAAATCCATCCGTCATAGATACGTTACATTTCTAATACACTATGCTACGGTACTGTCTTCAGTGACACATACAAGTCTGTAGTGATGCTAAAATTCGTAATATATGTCGCCTGGTGACATTAGTGCAGTGGCCACTATAGTGTTGTTGACGGTACATTCATTTCCCAAGATGTTGTTTCAGCAAATTGCGAATATTGTAATTTTTCGTGAAATTACTTTATAGTCTTATGGTCGGCCATCATGGTGTTTCATGTCTTATCAGCAGCACGAGAAGCTCCTGGTCGTCTTCCCCGCTAACAGTAGTGCGCATGCGCCAGTTCTCCCCACACTAGTCCAACCTAGGGTCCCTGTAAAGAGGGTACCGTCATTCATAGGCCCTATGTTAAACGCTACTGGGCGCCATTTTAGTACCAGGGCCTCGCTGTTCACCCAAGCCCCGCGGAAGCTCTCAAGGCATGACCCCGCAGTATATCATATTATACATGTATAAAGGATATACTGTTATCTTCGGAAATGTTTGTTCTATAAGATTATCACATAAAACACAATAAAACACATTAAATAAAGGTCATTATGAGACTGAAGAAATATGCATGAACTTACAATTCACTTAAACACGTCGTCATGTAAAACTTTGTGGGACAACTTATATGATGGAAGATATCTATAGAAGCAGAATTTTATTAGCTTTCCATTGCTATATTTCGTGTTCTGATACATGCAGTAGTACCATACAAATATTAGCGTTAACTAAATAAATTACCGTGGCGGCCCCGCTCTCTCTCTCTCTCTCTCTCTCTCTCTCTCTCTCTCTCTCTCTCTCTCTCTCTCTCTCTCTCTCTCTCTCTCTCTCTCTCTCTCTCTCTCTCTCTCTCTCCGTGAAAGAGAGAGAGAGAGAGATATGAGTGCAAGAGAGATATGAGTGAGAGAGATAAGAGAGAGAGAGAGAGTAACCAAAAAGCTTTTCTACTTATATAAATATATATATATATATATATATATATATATATATATATATATATATATATATATATATATATATATATATATATATATATAGTTGGTATTCTTAAGTAGATACATCTTGACATTTCAGGGTGACAAAGACACTCGTCATTCTTGGGGTTGTTTATGCGCAACGTTTCGCCAAAAGACACTTGGCATCATCAGGCTAAAATAGTTAAAAAAATTAATATACTGTACTGCTAAAAAGCGAACATCTAAAAGATTTTTTTTTAAACAATAAAATAATCCTATATTATCTAAAAAATAAAAATACAATTTATACTTAACAGACCTTGGTGTGTATGTTGTCTGAGTTGGCAGAGGACTGAATGAACAATAGTTTACAGGTAGCATGGCGAGCATGTAATGCTCACACGAGCCGAAATGCTACCTGTAAACTATTGTTCATTCAGTCCTCTGCCAACTCAGACAACATACACACCAAGGTCTGTTAAGTATAAATTTTATTTTTATTTTTAATATTAGGATTATTTATTGCTTAAAAAATTCTTTTAGATGTTCGCTTTTAGCAGTACATATATTAATTTTTTTTAACATTTAGCCTGATGATGCAAGTGTCTTTTGGCGAACGTTGCGCATAACAACCCAGAATGACGAGTGTCTTTGTCACCCTGAATGTCAAGATATATATATATATATATATATATATATATATATTATATAGTTATATATATATACTATATATATATAATATATATATATATAATATATTATAATATATATATATATATATATATATATATATATATATATTAATATATATATATATATATATATATATATATATATATATATATATATATATATATATATATATATATATTATAATATATATATATATATATATATATTATATATATAAAATATATATATATATATATATTAATAAAAGCGAAAGTGTGTGTGTGTGTGTGTGTGTCTGTGTGTGTGTGTGTGTGGTATAGGTTCCGCCCCCCGTGGCGGAATCCCATCATATACCACATTTTTGGAACCAGGTTGACCAGGGGAAGGTTTTAAGCCCACTTATGAGATATTCCGATCACTTTTTGTTTTGTTTTGTTTTAGCAGCCTATTAGATAATTGTGAATAAAAAGTGGGTTGCGAGAATTGAGGAAGCCTTGATGTAGGGTGATGGGTAATGGGTGGGGTGATGGGTAATGGGTGTGGGGTGATGGGTGAGTGAATGGGTGGGGGGTGATGGGTGAGGGAATAGATGGGGGGTGATGGGTAATGGGTGAGTGAATGGGTGTGTGGTGATGGGTAATGGGTGAGTGAATGGGTGGGGGGTGATGGGTAATGGGTGAGTGAATGGGTGGGGGCGTGATGGGTAATGGGTGAGTGAATGGGTTGGGGGTGATGTGAATGGGTTGGCGTTAATACATACATTTCTACATCCATGATTTCAGGAAAGTTAGAAGGGGCTATCTGGAGAGTCTGTGTTTGGTGGGCCAAAGGCCCACCAAACACAGGTGGTGGGCCGGCCCACCAATAGTCCTCCGCAGGAGGTAGCCAAAAAGTCCGCCCGGAGGGCGGCTTTGCGGCTAGTATATATATAAAGTAGAAAAAGTATTTTGGTAACTCTTTCTCATATCTCTCTTTCACTCATATCTCTCTCTCTCTCTCTCTCTCTTTTACGGAGAGAGAGAGAGAGAGCGGGGCCGCCACGGTAATTTATTTAGTTAACGCTAATATTTGCATGGTACTACTGCATATATCAGAACACGAAATATAGCAATGGAAAGCTAATTCTAATTAAAATTCTGCTTCTATAGATATCTTCCATCATATAAGTTGTCCCACAAAGTTTTACATGCCGACGTGTTTAAGTGAATTGTAAGTTCATGCATATTTCTTTAGAGTCTCATAATGACCTTTATTTAATGTGTTTTACTGTGTTTTATGTGATAATCTTATAGAACAAACATTTCCGAAGATAACAGTATATCCTTTATACATGTATAACATGATATACTGCGGGGTCATGCCTTGAGAACTTCCGCAGGTCTTGGGTGAACGAAGAGGCCTTGGTAGCAAGATGGCGCCCATAAATCAAGTTGTCGCTACTCTATTATTCAAGGTACTCTAGTCCAACCTGGTCCTGCTCGCTGGCCTGGCCCAGTCTCGCGTGGCCGCCCGGAACTAGTCCAGTCGAGACCGGGCCAGAGCGGTCGCGAAAACGCGCTAATATTTTTCATATATTTACATCCGAAGACAGCACAGTGTGAAGGCATGGCCGCATGGTTAAGGAGCGACCATCTGCTGCAGGCAATGTGGCGGGACGAGGATGCATGTCAGGTGGAAATGGAAGACACAAGCAAAGGGTTCGTCCCCAGCTTGTGTGCCAGCTAGAACTCTCTCTCACAACAAGTCACAAGAGTACACAATACTGATCACATTCTCACGAATGTGACGTAGAGAGTTTGACGTCCCGCCACACCGACCGTCAGTCAGGGTACAGGGACTAAGTGATTTCAAGCGCGGAGAAGCTGCCTGGGGGAAGATAACGCTCAAAGCAAAAGTGCTTATAATTCATTATCAGATAAAAGTCGTCATTATTAGGCCGTTTATATATGATTTTGAACAAAAAAAACTTAACTGCAGTCATTATTTCATTGAGGTACGAAGCTGACCAAGCTTTTTACACACAAACAACGCCTCTAATTTCAAATGTTTCTCATTCATCACCACCACTACTTTATTCGGTGATGGATGTCGTAGATGAAAGATTTTTTTTTGCGTAATCCAAAAATATCTTAATACTTTAGCTAACCATTAGATGCTGTAAGATACATTATGATACATGCCGAATAGCAGCTCCTGCCTACTGTGGACTCGCTGTGACGTCATGCGAGAGAGAATGAATTTCATTCAGGTCGGACTTTGGCAGACTTGTTTCTAATAGTCAGGGAATATTATCAGATATCTAGCAAATCTGAGATCAAATTCCTTACCAAGAAATTTGTTCACCAATGTGTTTGTAAAGGTGTCTACTAACACATATCAAAAGATTTAAATTCAACCCCCGTAGGGTAACCCGTGACAGCTGCTGGAAGTTGGGGTACCCGGAACCTTTTCCGGGAAAAAATTAAAATATAGATTCTGCCTGAAGTACCTTGTGAAGGGTCAAACTAGGGGTTTTTCATGACTCTGAATCAATTGCAAGCATTTGTTTTGCACCAAAACCACTCTTTGGTTGAAAAATGGCCACACCCACATTTCCCGCTCTTTGCAAACCCTTTTTTTTTGGTGAAAATAAATATTGCTGGGTGCATGTAAATTACAAAAGTAACTTTATTAGTATATTTCAATTTCTTGAATACTAGTTTGAAAATGAGACGCTGAAGCGACTGGACTTGCCCTCAAATGGTTCGAGGAGAACAACCCCTTTGACCACGATCGAGACAAGCAGTTGCTTGTGTCCTTCTCAACAGGATTCACGAGCACTGCAGATGATGCAGTCAACGCTGAGAGAGCGGTTGAAGTAGGGAGGGAGATGCAGATAAAGCTGGATGGACAGTCAGTGACATCGACCATGCAGGTAAAGTTCAAATTACAGGCCCTGTCATCACTCAGAAAGATTCCCAAGGTCAATGAGAAGAAGATTCACCTATACTCACTCAAGTTGTTCAACCGACTGAAAAGTTTTGCCAAACGGAATATGACATGTCGTATGACATAATTATATAGAGAAAAGCTTACAAGTCGAGTATGAGCTGACTCCCTTCCCCTTGTCCTTGTTCAGCAACACAGATCAGAAAATGAACAAGGCAGGCTTTTCCAAGACTAGCCTGAAAGAGTTGACAGATCCGCTTGATCTCACTGACCAACCCTGCTCCAGTCTGGTGATTGATGGTGGATGGCTTCTCTACATGGTGAATTGGGAAGTAATGTCAGACTTGGCAGGAGTTTGCCGACAGTTACCTGAGCTATGTGCAGTGTTTCGGCAGTCGCTCTCAGAAGATCACTGTGGTCTTCGATGGCTATAGCAGCAGTTCGCCTAAAGATCACGACCACATCTGGCGTACCAAGAACTCCTGCTGTGATCTACAGATTCGACCAGATATGATACATGTGACACCAAGGGCAAAGTTCATGGACAACACGCACAACAAGAGTGAGCTCATCCATCTCCTCTCTTCAACATTCTGGAAACGTCAGATCACCGTGGTGCAGTGTGGCAATGATGCTGACACTTCTATTGTGAGAGCAGCATTGGCTGCTGCTACAGATGACTCTGTTGAGGTCAGTAAGATTTTGTGTAGGTATTTTACTTACATCAACTATGATTACTTTTGATTTTTCCGGTGTTGATATTTTGCTGTATTTTGCATTGATACACCACGTTGTTATGCAAGTGTACTTGTCCTCATAAAAGAAGAGTAGTATTGTTAAATAACTTGGAGATTGTTAAGTTCACGGTTTTTCGCACAGTTCAAGACGCTTTACTCATATCTTATTCTATTTTCAGGTGCGGGCAGAAGACGTGGACGTGCTGATAATGCTGGTGCACCATATCTCAAGCAGCAACCATCCACTCTTCTTAACCACATCGAAGGGTTCTTACGATGCCAGGAGGATCCGAGAAGCTCTCTCTGAAAGACAGAGGCGTTACCTGCTCTTTTGTCATGCCTTCACAGGTTGTGATACTGTTTCAGCAATCGGGGGCCACGGTAAGACCACTCTATTTGACAGGTTTTGTGCAGGGGACATTGATGAACACATGGACATCTTCCTTGACGTACGGGCTACTAAGAGCGAGGTGATCGGGGGTGGTATTGCGATTTTCCAGCACATTTACCATGCACCAGGTACTACTTTGGGTGCAATTCGATACATGTTCTCACGGAAGGCGACGGCCGGGCTGATCAAACCAGAAACTCTACCTCCAACAGAGGGTGCAGCTGCACAGCATTCTCTCCGTGCCTATAGTCAATTCAAGAACGCTAGAGCCACATGCCCCTCCCCCGAGGTGGAGCTTGTCAAGCCCTGGTTCGCTCTTGATTGGTGATGCCGTTCTGTGGCGTGATGGTGGGTTGGCCGTCAAAATGTACACTAACCACTTCCCCATCCCTCTGGTTCCCTTCTCCACTCCCAGCTAACGGTCTGACCTCCCAGGCTCCCACATCCCTTTGTTAATCCCTTAATTGTCCTTGACCCGTCAGACTCACACACACACACACACACACACACACACACACACACACACACAGGCACACACACAGACATAGACATACACACAGACACAGACACACACAGACACAGACACACACACCCACAGACACAGACACACACACCCACAGACACAGACACACACACCCACAGACACAGACACACACACCCACACACACACACACACACACACACAGACACACACACCACACACACACACACACACACACACACACACAGACACAGGCACAGGCACAGGCACAGGCACAGACACAGACACAACACACACACACAACACAACACACACACACACACACACACACAGACAGACAGACAGACACACACACCACACACACACACACACACACACACACACACACACACACACACACAACACACACCGTACGCGCACAAAAAAATTGATATAAATAACAGAACAATAAATAACTTTGAATCATTGTTGTATTTTTTTCCTCTCTCTCTCTCTCTCTCTCTCTCTCTCTCTCTCTCTCTCTCCTCTCTCTCTCTCTCTCTCTCTTCTCTCTTCCTCTCTCTCTCTCTCTCACGTCTATTCCGATGTGGTGACCTGCTATATCGCCTCAAGGCATGGCCGGGTAGGGAGCCTGAGGCGTGAGGTCATTAGCGCTGGGGGGACAGGTCAGGTTAAGGGTTTACTTGTTTCACCTCTAAAAGGTGACAGGCGCCCTCAGTTGACTCTCTTCACCTCCTCCCTCACTCAGAATTTAACGAATCTTTATATTTCCCTCTCAATATCTCGTCTTCATGAAGATTATCTGGCTTACTTTTGTGTCCACGTGATAACACATTTACTAACGATGGTGAATCGAGGACTTTCATGCACTCAAAGCAAATATATGGTGTGTTTTTAAAGAAATAACGAAGGACTGTAGGATGCCCGATTTCCACTGAATTTTTTCAACCAATAAGAGACCATAGCGAAGCTGGCCTGGCATGCTCCTCCTCGGGGGAGGAGAGTTTGGCTCTAAGGTTCTTGAATTGACTATATCTCCAAACCCGGGACTGGATGCTGCTGCAGAGCATGTCTTTGGACCCCAATGACTATGGATGGACGGTAGGGGTTCATGGTTATGAGCCGGTTCCAACAATAGATCCCATGGCTCCTGAGGAGCTGTTCCATGTGCAATTGTAATGGAGATTGCAGCAACCGGCGTTGCAGCTGCAAGAAGAATGGTGTCAAGTGTATCGCAGCATGCGGAGTTGTAAAGGCATTACATGCAAGAATTGTATCCATGATGGTGTCGAGTCTGGAGAAGACTCAGACCTTGACTCCTGAGGCATTTGACATTGTGGAGCAGTATCATTTTCAAACTAGTATTCAAGAAATTGAAATAAACTAATAAAGCTACTTTTGTAATTTGTACCCAGCAATATTTATTTTCACCAAAAAAAAGGGTTTGCAACGAGCGGGAAATGTGGGTGTGGCCATTTTTCCACCAAGGAGTGGTTTTGGTGCAAAACAAATGCTTGCAATTGATTCAGTCATGAAAAACCCCTAGTTTGACCCTTCACAAGGTACTTCAGGTAGAATTAATATTTTCAATTTTTCCCGGATAAGGTTCCGGGTACCCCAACTTCCAGCAGCTGTCACGGGTTGCCCTACGGGGGTTGAATTTAAATCTTTTGATATGTGTTAGTAGACACCTTTACATACACATTGGTGAAGAAATTTCTTGGTAAGGAATTTGTTCAGATTTTAGCAATATTCCCTGACTATAATGTCTTTGGAGTGGCCATGGGGGGGGGGGGGGGGGGGGCTGCTTTGCCCGCTGCCATGGGTTGGCGTGTTATTCCGGCCAAGAGCTCCGATAGGCGAAGACTGCTGGTACTCTGTACGATTACCGACACCAGAAGGAAGGCCATCAAAGAGGAAGGAAGAAGCAAATAATTCATATTAATTGTGATGCGTGTGGCAATGGCAAAACTCTCTGCCCTTCCGGTATATGAACGTGATCTAAATTCAGATTTTGGCAAAGTGGTGGCCAACGAACGCAAAGAAATGGCTGAGGAGCAAAAGAAAATTGCAAGAAAAAAATTTGAAACACTTTACCTTGGTTCCACATGATCACTGACAAACGAACATCAGGTTGGGCAAACGTACAGTCTCTTTGAATAATTCGTTATATACGTAGAATAGCTTGCAATACCGTCTAGGTAGGCTACAAGGATTATTTTTTACTATCAAAGGTATATTATTTTTATTACATATATTAAGGCTCTTTTTTTACTATATATATTAGACTTATTAATATTATTTACCAGGATTATTCTTACTAGCTACTGAAGGATTATTATTACAATTACAAGGATATTTCTTACTATCATAAACTAATATTATTATTAATATTTTCTTCTTATTATTTTTCTTACTATTATCAATAATTATATTATTATTCCTTTCGACTGGAAGGAGAATTTTATTTTACAATAAACCTACCGCAAAGAACAAATAATTCGTTTTGTTGCTTTATACTTACAATAGTTAATAAGACCTACCTTCACGTAATAATTTATCAGCACATTGTATATTGCATCACAGGTTTTAGGTATGATGAGGCTTAACCTTTGTTTTGATATTCTGGTAGAATATTGCAGGCTTGTACAGTCACCGCAAATGAAATCGTCGCACCAGCTGAAATCCATATGCGGAGATTTATTAGGCTGCGAAAAAAAATTGTGGATGAATAAAACACAGTTTCCTTTTATATTTTTTTTTATAATGCAACCACTAGTATTTTGTCATGTTACCCTTTACTTTTAAAACAGCATTTATACGTTTTGGCATACTGTCAGACAATTTCTTAAAGTATTCAGAGTCAACTTCCGCCACAGCGTGCGAATCTTTTCCACTAAACAGTCAACACTTGATATTGGGAGCTCACTAAGCTTTCTCTTTATTTCATTCCATAGATTTTCAATGGGATTGAGATCTGGGCTGTGTCCTGGCCACTCAATCAACTGTACATTGTTATCAGAGAACCATTTTTTCACAATTTTTGCCCTGTGGAATGGAGCACCGCCCTGAAGGAAGCAAGCGTTATCATGTGTCTCGTAAAATGGAAACATGACTTTCCATCATATTCACATACAACATTCATGTTCACATTTTTGTCTAGAAAGTATAAACCACCAGTTCCCTTTTCATCACTGAAACAGCCCCATACCATCACACCCGCTGGAAACTTCACTATCTTCACCGTGTATTTACTGTCGAAACGATGGCACCTGCCGGACGACGCACCATTTCTTGTCTTTTAGATATTGTTTTGAAGGCACTCTCGTCACTGAACTCCACCCTGCCCCAGTCTTCTGATGTCCAGCATTCATAAGTCTTGCAAAACCGAGCCGCTGCTTCCTCATAAGTAGAGGTTTGTGGGCGGCGCGACGAGAAGGCAACTTGAGGTCTTTCTGAAGCCGATGCTGAATTGTTCGCACTGACACATCTCCCAACACATCAGCGTGCATCCCCTTCGGTTCCTTGGGCGTGACGAAACTTCACGAAAGAGTCTTTTTTTACTTCACGTTCCAGCATCTTGTCAGTCCTTGTGTGTGTCTTCCTCTTCCTTCCAGTCCCCCTCTTCCTCGCCGGAGTGGTGTTGTGAGGCAGCTTAGGTAGTTAATGGGGACATGCCGGATAAAAGCACCAAATTTTTTCCAGGTATTCCTCAGAATCCAAGCTTCAATTCTAGAACCGGCGCCAAGCGATCCGAACATTTTTTATAAACATGATATTTTTTTTTTTTGTGCCTATAGCGCCTGTAGGCAGTAGTGACCTAGGGCTCGGTAAGTAGGCCCTGGAGGTTCACTTGATAGTCCAGTCAAAATATGACCTGAACCCCTCTCACCCCAAACAAATTGCAAGAAATTGTTTTATTGCATTATTTTGTTGTTTCAAGTGTAAATAACGATACAACAAAAGTTTACCAAAATTGGGTTACCGAAAATGGGTCAAAATGGCGTCATGCTTGATGGCCGCCTCTGCCACTAGAAACACCTAATATTCCAGTTAGGAAGGCGGTTAGCTCTTCCGTACTTTGATAAGTGTTCATTTCAGTGAACAAGTGACTTTGGAAAAGTCTGAAAAATAATAACCCCATTATTCTGGGCTCTCAAAAAGATTATAGGCGCAGTCATAATGTCGTGACGTCATCCTGCAATGACGTCAATTTGGTTGGTACATGCACTGAGTTAAGTTATTGTTTTCATTCAGCCATTCCATATTTTAGATTTTACTAACATTAATTTATTTTGCATTTCAGAGCATGAGAAGATGGTAAGTCGAGGAAATTGTCCTTTATGTGGCAGTGAGATAGATGGTGAAACGGTGGTGATTGGTGAAAAGGGGGCTGAAGGAATCAGCAAGGCCAGCATCGACAGAGGCGACAGTATCGTGGTAGTTGCTGGTACCGAGGTGCATAAAAGATGCAGAGTGAGCTATATTACAAGAAGCAAAATATGTCAAGAAAGCCAAGCTACAACACCTACTTCAAAGGATGCGTTTCTGTGACTTTCAACAGAAATCGCACTGTGTCTGTGCAAGAGATACAAATCACCGTGTGCAATTAGGAATCAGGTGTCAGACAGATTCTTCGTGGAGACAACTCTTCACATGTAAGGATCGTCATATGATTGATTCACTGTGCGAATGGTAGATAGAGTATTCGAAAGGACTCACGCTGGTGATGTGGACCATCGTATGATGAATCAATTTGTCGAAAACGGGCATTCCTTCGCTGAATCCAACCTTCTCACATTCTAAACTAAGCAACTCTGGCTAGTTACAACAGATGCTAGGCTGTAGAGAGCTTATTCGGAAAGGCTGATCCCAGACTGCTGGTTTGACCTCCACGCCATCGCATTGTGACCATCATTTCGCACGACGGACCATGCAACACTTAATGGCCTAATTCCTATTCTCCAGATCATTGCAAAACAACAGAACTCGGACCATCCGTCTTCCAAGGTTATGAAGCTTGATGTCATCAGGGACTATCAAGCTGGTGCCTGGATGGACCTGGTTATCGACGTCAAGCTCGCTTATGAGATCCCTCAAACTACAGGTGGATCACACGAGAGTGGAATGCACCATCAAGGCCTTGACATGTCTGTGCCGTAGCTTCAACGCTACAGGGGCCAATGCAGATTTACAACAGGCCAACTTCGTCACCGTGGCAACATAGGAGGCAACATGGCTTGCAAGGGGAGAAGAGGTCATGACAGACTGGGGAGACAATTGCAGACAAACTACAGCATTTTCTCCTTTGTGAGAAGCTCTGCACAAATTAACAGGTGTGAACTCACAGAGGAGTGAAGTCCAGACCTGTTATTCGCAAGGAAACACTAGCAAAGATGGAAGGACAGTCGGTGTTTTGCTTTTCATACAGAAGGAATATGAAGGCAAAGACCTTGGCATCAGCGTCGACAATCAGAATTGCCGAAGACAGAGCAATAGACTCAGCTTTGTTGTTCCAAAGGTTTCTCGTAGTGTCTCAAACTGCAGAACTTTCACTCGATGAGATCATGAACTACGAACTCTCGCCTTATCCTCAAGCACTCTTTGAAGCAAAACAGGTCTTACGGAAGGCAGACAAAGCACAACTGATGTACGCTCTTAAAGCCCATGTCACAGCCATTTCGGATGAAGCGGTCCTGGAAACAGCTCCTGAAGCAGAACACAATGTCTTAGATGGAGGTTCCCTTCTTCGTCGGCTGAAGTGGTCTGATGGAAGGACCTACACCTCCATTACCAACGACTATGCAGCATTCACTGTGAAACACTATGGCAAGGCTACGGTAGTCTTCGATGGTTACAGTGGTGGTCCAAGTACGAAGGACAATACACATCAGCGACGGGGACAAAATCGTGACGGTCATAAGGTGAATGAATATCACTGAAACAACCAAATTCACTGGAAAGCTGGAGGATTTCCTTTCCAATAACGAGAACAAACAGGCACTGATCCATATGATTGCCGATCGCATAAAAATCAGAGGATGTCATGTGATACATGCTATGGGAGATGCTGACTTGGACATTGTGAGGACAACAGTATCAATGTCATCTGAAAAAACTACCACGCTCATAGGCGAGGACACGGATTTGTTAGTGCTACTGGTTGATTACGCATCTCCGAGCGATGGTACAAAGCTCTACTTCCGCTCAGATAAAGGGAGTCCTACTGTAGTGTATGACATAAAGGTCATAAAGCAGGTTCTAGGTAGCGAGATCTGTCAAAGTCTGCTGTTTCTGCATGCGTTCACAGGATGCGAAACCACTTCCAGGATATTTGGAATTGAAAAGCAGTCTGCTCTGCAAAAGCTGATAAAAGGTGATCCAATCCTGCAAAGTTGTGCAAAGATCTTTATTACACCTGGACAAGACATGGATGTTATTGTAGACTCTGGGTGTGCACTCATGGTGTCTCTGTTCAATGGCAAACCTGGGGACAACCTATCTGCTGTCAGATACACCCGTCTTTGCAAAAAAGTGAGTGCGGCCAAAAGCTTCGTGACACCCGAACGACTGCCTCCAACATCTTTGGCTACAAAGTATCATTCTCTGAGAAGCTATCTCCAGGTAATGCAATGGATGGGCAAGGGTGAGGATATTGACGTCACTAAATGGGGGTGGAGCCTACAAACCAACAGACTAGTTCCAGTGATGATGGACACTGCACCCGCACCAGAAACACTCCTGAAAATGATTCGCTGCAGCTGTTCCGGTGTTTGCAACACACCGTTGTACTTGCCGAAAGCATGGACTAGACTGTTCTCATGCATGTGGACAATGCCAAAATGGCCATTGTTACAACACGCGTCAAGATCCAGTATCAGATGATGAAGGGGAAATGTGAAATATGGAAATATGAAGCATTGGTCGCCATTTTGACCCATTTCCGGTAACCCAATTTTGGTAAACTTTTGCTGTATTGTTGTTCCCACATTAAAAACAAATAAACACCATAAAACAATTTCTTGCAATTATTTTAGGGTTGTTGGCTACTTTGACTAGACTATGAGTGCTGTGATGGTTGGCCCTCGCACGTGGTGGCGAGGATTTTTATAGTGACGCCTGTGATTAGAGGCTCATGCCGCCCGCCTGTCATCCGATGCACTCGCAATCGAAGGTAGAGTTAATGGATGGGCAGGGCATGTGGGTGTTCTTAGGCCACTCGACGGTGCAGAAAGATTTTGGTTTTCTTCGGGGATCGAACTCGGGTCACCGATAACGCCACTGAGAGACGCTAACCACTCTGCTACCGCCTCCCCGATAGGATAGTCTGCACGATAGAACTTTAATTTATTTATATTTAATTACATGCATATTACACCGCCGTTTCTGGATGCAAGAATTGTCGACGGTGCTGCTGTGGTGTATCTGCTTCCTCATACTAATGTCACCACATTCAATGCTAATGGCGTTTTCATCCCCCACATCCTGAAGCTACTTGAATCCTGCAGAAGAGTCAGTGAGAATGTGGTCTGGGACAGCTACATTGCCAGCAGTATCAAGGAGTCAACTAGAGAGAAAAGGGGAAAAGGTGTATGGAGTAAGGTCGGTGGTCCAACCAAGGTGCCCAGCAACTGGCCCGACTTCCTCCGGGATCCCACAAACAAGGAGGAGCTTTTCCAGTTCCTTTCAGACAAAGTCGGCTCCAATGACTGGCCAGACGGAAAGGAGGTCTTCATAATATCAGGCACAGATGTGATCAGCAGAGGTTCCGACCGCTCCATGCCATGATGTGACCATGAAGAGGCCGATACAAGGATTGTCGTTCACCTGAAAGATGCGCTGGACAAGGGATGCACCACCTGTTTGATACGCACTGTCGACACAGACGTCGTTGTCATACGTCATGTCATGCATCTATCACCATGTGATAGGAAAGTATCATTCCCTGACCAGCCAGCATCAGATGGCAGCCATCTGGGTAGCCTTTGGAACTGGAAAGAACTTCATGTACCTGGATATCAATGCCATATGCCATGCTCTGGGAAAAGATAGGTCAACGGCACTGCCTATGTTCCACAGCTTCACGGGCTGCGACACAACTTCCGCTTTCTTTGACAAAGGGAAGAGATCAGTATGGGAGGCATGAAATGCCTACGTGGAGGTGACGGAAGCCTTCAACAACCTCATGAATCACCCTTAGATGACTGTGGCAGTGAACTGCAAGGAATTCCAGTTGCTCGAGCGCTTCACCGTGATCATCTACAATAAGAAGAGCAACTTGGACTCTGTGAACGAGGCACGTAGGGAACTCTTCTCCAGAAGAACAGGACAATGGAGAACATTCCCCAACACAAAAAAATCCTTCTGCAACACCACACTGCGCGCAGTCTACCAAGCTGGAATCTGCTGGGCCATGATCATGTGAGCAGAGGCCTCCAACCCCAGAGGGCTTTGGATGGACTAAGAGAGTGCAACGAAGACCTGGCGTCCTGTGTTGTCCAACCTGCCAGTGGCATCCCAGGCCTGCAGCGAAACTGGTCAAGTGTGGCTGCAGAAGCGCCACGTGTGGAGGACGATGCTCATGCAAGAAGGCGCGGTGGAAGTGCACAGAACTTTGCAGCTGCCGATGTGAGAAGTAGCTTAGCCGGCTTAGTGTGAAATGTAGTAATTTAATTTTGTGCAGAGAAGGGATTTAAGACATTAACACTGCATGTTTCCATATTTTAATGTCAGTTGTTAGCAGATTCCTCCATTAAAACCTTTGAACTGACCTTCATGCTTTGCTCTCCTACTTAATTGTGTACTCAGTATGATTATTTCATGTGATTTGATTATAAACACCCCTAATGGGCCAAATAATGAGCAACCATACTCAGAAAATACCTCAAAACAAGAAACACGTCAATTTTGCACCATGTTGGGCAAATATACGCACGGTCTGAAAGAGTTTACATTTTTTCTTGATTTTCGTATGTGTTCAATTGCTCACATTACAAAAATGTATCGTAGAAGCATAAGAGTGGTCGCATCGCTTGGCGCCGGTTATAGAATCAGAGCTGGGCTGCAGCTGAAGATTGCCTGATCAAAATTTGGTGCTTTTATCCGGCATGTCCCCATCCCTTTGAAATTCGGTGCTAAGCTGCCTCACTATTAGCGCGTTTTCGTGTCGTTCACCGCCCTGAGCCAGTCTAGTCCAGACCGGTGCAGACTGGACTGATGCTCGCTAAAATACATCGAGACTGGCCCCATCCCATTCGTCGTTCCTATTGGCTGGGGGATCGAGTGGGCGGTCCTCCGGGCAGAAATGCACACATTTTTAAAAAGCGCGCGTTTTATTTACTTGACTTCTCAATGGGAATTCAAGTTGCAGGGATGACTATGAAAAAATGAATGATGAAATTTAATTTAATTTACCGTTAATAACACTATCTATAGTCACCACTGCACTAATGTCGCAGGGGGGCATATGTTACGAGTTTTAGCATCACTACAGATCACATCACGTGCACAGTACGTAGTTTACATTATCTACATAACACTATAGCTACAGTACATGTCTTCAGTGACACATACAAGTCTGTAGTGATGCTAAAATTCGTAATATATGGCTCCTGGTGACATTAGTGCAGTGGCCAGTACAGTGTTGTTGACGGTACATTCATTTCCCAAGATGTTGTTTCAGCAAATTGCGAATATAGAAATTTTTCGTGAAATTACTTTAGTCTTATGGTCGGCCATCATGGTGTTTCATGTCTTATCAGCAGCACGAGAAGCTCCTGTTCGTCTTCCCCGCTGACTGTAGTGCGCATGCGCCAGTTCTCCCCACACTTGGCCAAGGTGGTCCTGCTCGCTGGCCTGGCCCAGTCTTGTCCGTTCTAGCCCGGTCCAATCCGCCTCGCGAAAACAGTGGCCGCCCGGGACTAGCCCAGTCCAGGCCGCGCCAGAGCGGTCGCGAAAACGCGCTATTTGTCTGTCCCGAGCGCAGCTACAACATTCTTGACACGAACAGCTGTCTCCGATCTTCCTAATCTTCCAATTTCACGGTTGCTGAGTCCTTCACCAACTGAAGCCATAACCATGTTTTTTCCCCCCACGGTCAGCTTGGTAGGACCCATTTTGCAGCCCAATATATAGTGCCAGCAGTGTAGCAAGAAGTAAGTGATATCAGGAGCGGGGGAGGTGCGCGTGGGGTTATATGAGGCTCCAGTAGCTAGAAAACGCTAAAGCCCCTTTCACACATTCACGGTTCGAGCCACGGCAAACGACGGCAAGGAAATCGGCGTGTACCGTGGTACTTTTGACCACGATTCACTGGTGGTAAGGTGGTGTTGCGTTTCTTGTACGGTTGATTGCGGCTGAGTTACGGCTATGCACAACAGACCTACGGTACATTACGGTGTCGCACGGTTGTGACCTACGGCGATGTGCGGTGGTGATACGGAAATGTACGGCAATGTACGGTGGTTATACGGTAATGCACGGCGGTTGTACGGCAAAGTTACGGTGGCCGACGAAGGTGGGTGTGGCATATAGGTGCATAGGGACGAGCAGGGATGCCAGGTTTGGCCTTAAAAGGCCAATCTGGCCTTTTTTCAGAGAAGGTTGGCCTCCACTTATTTTTTCATTGAGGCCAACCTCAATATGACCTTTTTCGGCACTTTTTTTGTAACGCATGTAATTTGTTTCAAAGGAAAATATATAATATATATAATATAATATTATATATATATATATATATATATATAATATATATATAGTATATATATGTATTTCTTTCTTTGAAACAAAATTACAACGTTACAAAAAAAGTGCCGAAAAAGGTCATATGAGGTTCTATATATATATATATATATGGGGTATATATATATATATAATATATATATATAATATATATATATATATATATATATATTATATATTATATATATAATATATATATATATATATATATATATATATATATATATATATATATATATAGGGGAGGCGGTGGCCAAGTGGTTAGCGTCTTGGAGTGCTGAACTCAATGTCCCAAGTTCGAATGCTGCCGAGGGCAACTCTTTCAAGAGCCTGGTAGGGGAGCAGAAGGTCCCGAGTTCAAGTCTCATCAAGAAGCAACTGCCAAAGCCATCGTCGAGTGACCGAAGCAACCCACATGCAGCGTATACCTGTCTGCCGATTGCGAGTGTGACTCTAGGGGCTGCATGCGCCTAAACTGAAGATCAAGAACATCATAGAAAATGGGAAATTCACCTGAGACCACAGGTGTCACTATAAAAATCCAGCCTGCGCCACCAACGGGTGAGTTCGACCAACATCAAGACTCTCCATATGCCTACAGGCGCTATAGGCTACAACGTAAAAAAAAAAATAATAATAATATATATATATATAATATATATATATAATTTAGGGTGCCAATAGCGCATATGGGTAAATTTAAAACTTGATATTTTTGAACGGCCCTTGGTGGGATACTGTGCAGTAATGAGAAAACCTCTCATGCATTTAGAGGTGGCGCAAGTGAATTGAAACCTGTACTATGTATACTATGTGACTATACCAGATACCTGTACCGAAGTCTGAAAGGTTAGGGCTCTAAATCACCCATTTCTTTTTCAGAATGGCTCATTCACGCGCAGCTACGACTGTTTGGCTGGTGGGACAGCCAAACCCCGACCCCATCCTCGGAGCCAAACTCCCCTCTCGTGGCGACGTGCTCAAGCGGGCTTTCTACTTCTACAACGTGGAAAAGAAAACCGTCGCCACCAGCGCCGCGGCCACTGTCCAAGAGGTGCTAAGGTTCTGGGAGGGCCGCGAGGTCTCCGATGACGGCAAAAAGCCCTCGTTCCCCAAGGTGGAGGTCTTGTTCAAGACTGGAAGGCGCTCGTGAAGAGCAAGGG
>JACEEZ010019664.1:0-20000 GCA_016584305.1 Chionoecetes opilio
GGATCCTATATGTTTGAGCCTGAGTACGAGGTGGATGACAGGTTTAGCAAGCCTGATTTCAGCAGGAGGACCTGGCACTTCTCAAAACATGGATTGGTAAATAAGGTTAAACCATGTGTGTGTGGGAATCACAATGAAGGTACTTTCGAGAAAATCCTATGGTTAGTTTTGGAGCTACAGTCAAACATAATTACTCGGAAACCACATACTAGCATTAACTACAGCAAAGAGTTGGAAAATATGCGGGAGGGAAGGCAGAAAGTGTGACAGCCACACCACCACAGGGTCTCTCACCACAGGGCACGCCCACGCCCACTCCACAACTGGTTTACTTGGTTTACTTGGTCTTGTTAAGAGGCAAAGCCTCACAGTCGTGGTGGTCCATCGCTACCCTCACTACACACCGTTTCTCAACACAACTGCTCGCCCCAACACACTATAGGCGTGAATCACCACACGCCACTCCGCCACTCCACTCCTACACACGCCACTCCTTTCCGTGTGCAAACTTTTCTCGAAAGGCACAGCTGTCTTGCTGCACCCATAAAGGATGCATGCATGTGGCATATAGCAAAACAAATCTATCAGAAACACCCAAATATCTTCAAGTACTATATTTATCTCTGTGTTTACGTGCCTCTCTGATCAAGAGCGGGAAGATGAGCCTCCCTGATGCTGCGTCACCGAGCCTGAGCCTGAGCGTCTGCAAACCTTGTGAGCGTTTTGAAAACTCGGGGAATTTGCAGATTTTGATTGCGGATTATTTAAAAACGGCTGACTGGATACAAAAAGTGACGACGTATTGTTGATATACTCGTTAATGGCTATGATTTGATTGCATTAAATCAGGAATGATGAAATGGTCTGGACGATTACTTTAAGATCTGAGATGTGCTGCGCACGTCTCAAAAAATTCTTCACAGATAACTAGCTAAAATCATTGAACACACTACATTTTATATTATCATTTATTATATTATCACTATCATTTCATATAGCAATATGATAAGTAAAACTACTTGTATAAAATACAATAACACTACAGTTTACAAGAAACTATGAAAAACGCTTGCAATATACCGTTATACCAAAATAAATAACCTCTTACTCCTCTATTTATTCGTGACTGATAACTAGCTAAAATATTTGAAAACACTACATTTTATGGGTATATAGCAATATGATAAGGAAAACTACTTGTATATATACGATACATCTACAGTTTACAAGAAACTATGAAAAACACTTGCAATATACCGTTAAATCAAAATAAATAACCTCTTACTCTTCTATTTATTAGCTTAATGTAATGTAAGCTACTTAAATGTGCAAATTATTCTAAAAAAAGGATTGTATACCTCAATTTCAAGGAGAAAAGCTATATTTAACCGATAACTAGCTAAAATCATTGAAAAGAACACATTTTGAGGGTATAAAGCATTATCGTAAGGTAAATTCCTATTATTTATGATATAATACTACAATTTACAAGAAACTATGAAAAACACTTGTAAAATACAATTGTATCACAATATATAGATAGCCTCAAACTCCTTTTATAAGCTTACAGTAGTTTAAAATTGCATTTTCTAACGAAAACATCTATAATACCACATTATGAGTTTCTCTATCAAAAAAGGGGCTGAATAATGTCAATTTTCGACATTTTTTAGCCCTTCAAAAATACATTAAAACACTTGAAAAAACGCTGTTTTTATGATTAAAATTGATACTTAAATTTCATGATAAATACATATATTTAGCTATTAATTTTTTAAATGTACTTGTAGTAAATATCAAAAGCTATTTAGCTACAGATATCGAGGGGTATCCTTTAATTTGTAGAGAAAAAAAACTCTTCACCGATACCTCGGCTAAAATCATTGTGAACACTACCTTTTATGGGTATATAGCAATATGATAAGTAAACTATCTTGTATAACTACAATAAAACTACGGTTTACAAGAAACTACTGAAAAACGCTTGCAATATACCGTTATATCACAATACATAACCTCTTTACTCCTCTATTTATTCTTCACTGATAACTAGCTAAAATCATCCGAAAACACAACCTATTGTGGATAAGTCAATATATAAGTAAAACTACTTGTATATATATATACAATAACACTACAGTTTACAAGAACTATGAAAAAACGCTTGCAATATCCTGGTTATATCAACAATAAATAACCTTACTCTCTATTTATTTAGCTTACTGAATGAGCTACTTACAGGTGCCAAATTATTCTAAAAATGATATGTATACTTCAATGTGTAGGAAAAAGGTATATTTTACTGATACCTAGCTACCTATTGAAAAGAAACATTTCGAGGATATAAAGCCTTATCATACGGTAATTCCTTTACTTTATTATATAACACTAAAAATTTATAAGAAACTATTGAAAACTTTATAATATACAATTGTATCACAAATTTCCCTCTCTCTCTCTCTCTTCTCGGTCTCTCCTCTTCTTCCCGTCGTCTCTCTCTGCTCTCTCTCTCTCTCCTCTCGTCCGTCTCATCTCTCCTCTATCTCTCTCCACTCTCTCTCTCTCTCTTCTCTCTCTCTCTCTCTATCTTTCTCTCGTCTCATCTCTCTCTCATCTCTCCTCTCTCTCCGTCGCCTCTCCTCTCCTCTCTCTCCTCTCTCTCTCTCTCCTCTCTCTCTCCTCTCTCTCGTCTCTCTCCTCTCTCTCTCTCCTCGTCCGTCTCCCTCTCTCCTCTCTCTCTCTCATCTCTTTCTCTTCATGTGCCCTACTCTTGTCTCTACCCTTTACGTGTGTGTGTGTGACAGGTGACACACAAATCACACACGCAACACCACACGCACCACGCACGCACGCACGCACGGCACGCACGCACGCACGCACGCGACGCACCGCACGCACGCACGCACCACGCAGTTGCGTGAATGTTAGAGCCGTTTATTGTGCTAGTACAGTAGTAGTAGTAGTCATCTTCGGTGTGTATAGTAGTAGTAGTAGTAGTCGTAGTAGTAGTAGTAGTAGTAGGTATGGCTGGCCAGTGGAGGGGCTGCCCAAAACCTGTGTATGTGGAGATCCCCACAGCGTCGCCATCAATGACCGTACCAGGGGGGATTCGTCTGCTCAGACACATGAGGTGAGAGATTTTTGACGGCCAGCATGCTCGGGAGGTATCCGCGACGTCACTCCACCGAACCAACTCCTCCTCCCCCTAGAATGACGAACACGTGTCAGTACAGGACGGCCAACACCAAAACGAGGCCCGAGTGACCGTAAGGCTCGTGTTTTCTGGACCAGAGACAGAGAGCGTTCATGGAAACATCACACAGAAAAAAAAACATCTTCGATCCATGGCCCGTCCTGCTACCAGAGGAATCCCACTGGAAGCTGCTCACCAAAAGAATGAGCAGGAAAAATCATGAGTTATGGAGATATGATCCGGAATGTCGACCACGGCAGCTTCACAAAACCCAAGGAAGCTAGAGTAACAAGGGAAAATCCGACTCCACCGTAAGTTTTGAAACCCGGACGGTGCTGCCATCTATTGTCGAACAACGACGGTGTCTCCTCTAGCTTTCCTTGGGTGCGATGGGGTGGTACTTGCCTCGCCGCATACCCAAAAACCCTTGTGTTTGCCTCAAAAAAAATTATATATTCATATTTCTTGGCTTTACTCATCTCTTCACAATATAGCCTATTTTGTTTGATCAGTGAATCGGCAGTGATTGTTCAACAACACCATACCCTTCTAACTCAATAGGGTAAAAAAAATACAAGTCATACTGACTATCACAGGAGTAGGCGAATTTTTAGGTTATTCAGTGCATTGAAATGTTTACTCCTACCCATATTACACAGCTACAGATGATATTAAGAAAGTGAGCCTACCATCGGGTTCAAATGATCATTGCTGCATATCATGAGCTAAAAAAGTTACACTAAGACTACACTAATATTCAAGATAATTGAAGGAAAGTAAAATAGTGTATAAACATTTTTTTCTTTGCTTATTTTGCTTTTACTCGGAGGGCTGGTAACTCCATCAGTTTTTGGTCGCATTCAATTTTCAAGAACAGTATTTTCAAAATCCTTATGCGTTTCCGCTTCCTGTGGTATGGAGCACGTACGAATAAGGAAAGAGTGGTGGTCAAATGGCTAAGATGTTAAACTGTTTCAAAACTGGTACCGTGACGGGTGGAGCCTCTGATAAGCTCTCCCGAGAACAGTCTCTCCTGTATATGGAGCAATGCCACGCCTTCACTGTGCCCAAGTTGCGTAGTGTTTTAAACCTTCTTGCCTTTTGAACCCACCCTACTCTTTTCCTTATTGGACTGCTACTCCCCCCACCACCGGAACGCGGAAACGTATTAAAGATTTTGAAACTGTTCTTGAAATTGAATGCGACCAAAACTGATGGAGTACAGTGATTGAAGCAAAATAAGCAAGAAAAACTGTTTATACACTCTTTTAACTTTGCCTTCAATTATCTTACATATTAGTGTAGTCTTAGTGTAACTTTTTATGCTCATGATATGCAGCAATGTACTTATGAAGGGAAGGGCGGGATTATGCCTGAGACTAAAGACGCGTAGCAGCGGGGGTGTGAGTGTTCCTAAGGAGGGAAGGGGCGGGATTATGCCCTGGAGACTAAAGACGCGTAGCAGCGGGGGTGTGAGTGTTCCTAAGGAGGGAAGGGGCGGGATTATGCCCTGGAGACTAAAGACGCGTAGCAGCGGGGGTGTGAGTGTTCCTAAGGAGGGAAGGGGCGGGATTATGCCCTGGAGACTAAAGACGCGTAGCAGCGGGGGTGTGAGTGTTCCTAGGAGGAAGGGCGGATATGCCGGAGATAAAGCGGTAGCGCGGGGTGATGTTCTAAGGAGGAAGGGCGATAGCCTGAAGACCAGTGGTTGCCGCGTGCGATAAAATGAGCGATAAACGATAAACGATAATTATCGCTGAGGTCAAACCTTTTATCGTTTATCGTTTATCGCAAAGTTTTCTAAAATTATCGCTCATTCACTTACCGCTAGTCCCAAAAAATGAGGAACGATAAACGATAAATTCAAAGACGACTTTTGTAAAAATTAGAAAATGTGCACGGCGGCAATAGTCACAACAGCCCGCCTGACGTTTTCAGACCTGAAAAACCTCATATGAGAGCTGCCAAGTGTGTGTGTGTGTGTGTAGCTGGCCAATCACAGCTGCAGTGCGCCAGTCAGGGTTGCCAATCTTGGTACTAAAGTGCCAGATTTGGTACTATTGGTAGTATCAAGTACGACTTTACCATTTTCTGGTACTAGTACAGCTGGGAAGAGGGCAGCAGCCCCTGTCTTCACTGAGGAGGACAAGGAGATTCTGCAGGAGTACTGCAAGGTGATGAAGCCTGTCGCCATCTGCCTGGACAGGCTGCAGGCTGAGGTCAACGCCTACATGGGGATCCTCCTGCCCTACCTGATGCTCCTCAAGAGAGACCTACAGGCCATCAAGAGGGAGGGCGAGTTGCGCTATGCTGACCCCCTGGTGGATGCCTTGTTAGAGCAGGATGGCACTGTCCATGGGTTTAACAACAGGTATGTTGCATCATTTTCAAAGTAAAATATTTAATGGGTATATAAATAAAAAAATCAGTTGTATCTTATATTTGAAAACTAAAATTTCAAATTTGCGTCTTTTTTGCGACAGATTCATGCACCTCTTTGCTGATGAGGACCTCCTGATGGCCACCTTGACCTACCCCAACCATGGCCCCTTCATGTTGAAGCATGTGGCCCCTGCCCTTGAAGAAGACATCAAGGAGAGGCTCATCAGGGAGATCGTCACCTCCATCACACCTGACCCTCTCCCCTCCAGCCAGAGCCAGGACATGGTGACAGAAAAGCCTAAGGAAGCCAGCGACGACCCATTTGCCTTCCTGGAGAGCCCCACTGTCATGGAGGAGGATGGGTCCAACATTGGGGAGCTCATCAAGAAGGAGGTGGACACCTGGGGCAGGAGCAAGGTGGCAGAGGTGAAGCCTGGGCAATTCCCCAGCATGCACAGGGAGAAGTGGATCTCGCTGTTCATCAAGTACAACACGGCCTTGCCCAGCTCTGCTGCCGTGGAGCGCATGTTCAGCACTGCTGGTGACGTCCTCAGGCCCAAGTGTGCAAGCATGACCAGCGACAGGTTTGAGAAGCTGGTCTTCACCAAGGGAAACATGCAGCTCCTGGATGCTGTCTTGAGGAGGGAGAGGAGGGAGGGAGAGTGTGACTCAGAGAGAGAGACTGATGTGGAATAGAACTTGTAGGCCATAGACTGGTTCTAGTGACAGTTTTTGTTTAGTTTAATTAATTTTCACTGTGGAAAAATAGTTTGTATGCTTTTTTTAATATTTCAACTAAATAAAGGCACTTATCATTTATCGCTTTTGTTATCGCAAGTTAATTTTTTTTTATCGCTATCGTTTTATCGTTTATCGCTTACCGCAGGTTGGGTTTTGAAATTTTTTATCGTTTATTGTTTATCGCATGTTGGGGAAAAAATTATCGTTTTATCGTTATCGCAAGTTGAAAAAAAAGTTATCGCGGCAACCATTGCTGAAGACTAAAGACGAGTAGCAGCGGGGGTGTGAGTGTTCGTTCCTAAGGAGGGAAGGGGCGGGATTATGCCCTGGAGACTAAAGACGCGTAGCAGCGGGGGTGTGAGTGTTCCTAAGGAGGGAAGGGGCGGGATTATGCCCTGAAGAGTGAAGACTAAAGACGAGTAGCAGCGGGGGTGTGAGTGTTCGTTCCTAAGGAGGGAAGGGGCGGGATTATGCCCTGGAGACTAAAGACGCGTAGCAGCGGGGGTGTGAGTGTTCCTAAGGAGGGAAGGGGCGGGATTATGCCCTGGAGACTAAAGACGCGTAGCAGCGGGGGTGTGAGTGTTCCTAAGGAGGGAAGGGGCGGGATTATGCCCTGGAGACTAAAGACGCGTAGCAGCGGGGGGGTGAGTGTTCCTAAGGAGGGAAGGGGGCGGGATTATGCCCTGAAGACTAAAGACGAGTAGCAGGGGGTGTGAGTGTTCCTAAGGAGGGAAGGGGCGGGATTATGCCCTGAAGACTAAAGACGAGTAGCAGCGGGGGTGTGAGTGTTCCTAAGGAGGGAAGGGGCGGGATTATGCCCTGGAGACTAAAGACGAGTAGCAGCGGGGGTGTGAGTGTTCCTAAGGAGGGAAGGGGCGGGATTATGCCCTGGAGACTAAAGACGAGTAGCAGCGGGGGTGTGAGTGTTCCTAAGGAGGGAAGGGGCGGGATTATGCCCTGAAGACTAAAGACGAGTAGCAGCGGGGTGTGAGTGTTCCTAAGGAGGGAAGGGGCGGGATTATGCCCTGGAGACTAAAGGACGAGTAGCAGCGGGGGGTGAGTGTTCCTAAGGAGGGAAGGGGCGGGATTATGCCCTGGAGACTAAAGACGAGTAGCAGCGGGGGTGTGAGTGTTCCTAAGGAGGGAAGGGGCGGGATTATGCCCTGGAGACTAAAGACGAGTAGCAGCGGGGGTGTGAGTGTTTCCTAAGGAGGGAAGGGGCGGGATAATGCCCTGGAGACTAAAGACGAGTAGCAGCGGGGGTGTGAGTGTTCCTAAGGAGGGAAGGGGCGGGATTATGCCCTGGAGACTAAAGACGAGTAGCAGCGGGGGTGTGAGTGTTCCTAAGGAGGGAAGGGGCGGGATTATGCCCTGGAGACTAAAGACGCGTAGCAGCGGGGGTGTGAGTGTTCCTAAGGAGGGAAGGGGCGGGATTATGCCCTGGAGACTAAAGACGAGTAGCAGCGGGGGTGTGAGTGTTCCTAAGGAGGGAAGGGGCGGGATTATGCCCTGAAGACTAAAGACGAGTAGCAGCGGGGGTGTGAGTGTTCCTAAGGAGGAAGGGGCGGGATTATGCCCTGGAGACTAAAGACGAGTAGCAGCGGGGGTGTGAGTGTTCCTAAAGGCCCCCATCCACGGTACGATTGGTCGTACGATCTGATCCGACAGACCTGATCCGATGGATATCCAAACACCCCTAACGATCCGACCGCCCTCAGGATCAATCATTTGGGTGATGAAACGGTGGAGGGGGGGGTTCCAGAGGGATATATATGAATAAGATCCATCCAAAGCAATATATGTCACATTCCCTAAAAAAGAAATTTCATAGATACCAAGAATAATGAGCATGTCTGGGACTTCCAAAACCTTTTTGCTAACGGTCTTGAGAGTCGTTGGCCGTTGCACGTTAACGACAAAACCAAAAAATTTTCCGCGCGGGGGTTCCGTCGTTGGAAACGCCCAAAAAAAAAAGGTTTTTAAAGTGTTTTGGGGGTTTTCGGCCCCCGCAGCAAAATTCCGCATCTGGGGCCGGGATACCAGCGTGGGAGGGCCCACTGAAAAAAAATACCCACCCTTTGTGGTAAGGGGAGGAGGGCCCCTTGGATGGTGTGGACGGGGGCCCGGGATGAGTGGGGGTGGCGGGGAGGAGGAGGTGGAGTGAGGGGAGGAGAGTGTGTAAATTACACCCTTTCCCCCTTGGTATGAGGGGTGGGAGGTGTGTGACGGCCTGGGGGAGGGGATAGAGTTTTGACGCAGGACGTCTGTTCCGGTGGAGCCTCCACAATAAATAAATCCGAATAAATCCCAATCTGGGTGGTCCAAAAGGAGGATAAATACGGGAAAAAAGACTGGAAGTCAATAAAATTTTGCGTTTGGTAAGGGGCCTTATGCACTACCTTGTTTTTTATTCTTATTAGTGCTGGTAGTAGTAGAGTAGTGTAGTATAGTAGAGTAGGTAGTATGTAGCAGTAGTAGTAGTAGTAGTGTGTAGTATACGGTGCAATCATAGAATTGGGGGGATGGGGTCAAAGGACTGTTTTTTGTGACTTTGTGAGATATAAGACTTACCTTTTCACCACAAACCACACGTTCCCAAGGATGAAGTCTTTTTTTTTAAGAAAATAGTAGTAGTATTGTATTGATTTATTTGTTTTTGTTATTAATGTAATTGTAATAAATGGTTAGAGGGTCGATAATATAATTAAATAAGGACTCCCTGAAGGGGTTCTACTACTACCAGTACACGTATACATTAACAAATATAAGAAAAACACATAGGTGCAGTAATATCATAGTACGTCAGCGCCAAATCTGGCTATATGGGCACGTGGTACGCTACCCTGAAACCGATCCTTCCCACCGGGTTGTATCTGTAAGAGACAACCCGGGGTGGAGGAGGCCTAGGGGGCGCCCACAAGGCTCATGGCTGGGGCGAGTTGATGTTTCCAGTCGAGAGTTGCTTGGTATGAGAAGGGAGCCTGCATGGGGACTCGCGCGTGGTGACCCCCGGGAGTGGCGTCGTAGGGTGGGCGAGGCGACGCGCCCCCCGGCGTATGCCTCAATGATTGATTGATTGAAGATGTCGATGAGCTGAAAAGCTTAGTACTGCCCTGGCATTGTAGTTGAAGAGTCAAAGTTATTATTTTTTCTGTTTAAATCTTGTTCGCCAAATATTCTTGTGCCCATCCAAAGACTTTGGCTCATCCAAGTACAATTTTTTTTTAAATCAATCAACATTAATTAGAACACACATACAAAAAGTTATTGGTAAGGATTAAACACACACACACACACACACACACACACACACACACACACACACACACACACACACACACACACACACACACACACACACACACACACACACACACACACACACTCAGGTATAAGTAATAAGTAACACATACACACACATGTTGTTCTTGTTGTAGTTAATGGTGGTGGTGGTAGTTGTTGTTGGTTGTGGTATAGTTGATGGTGGTAGTGGTGGTCGTTAAAGTAATGAAAGAAGAGGTAACGGAGAAAGGAAAGAAAGAAAAATAGAGGAGAACATATATCAACAGTAATTTTTATGAATTGTTTAGGAGGAAAGGGAGGGATGGAGGGAGTGAGGGAGGGAGAGTGGTTAGAATGATGGAGGGAGGAGGAAGAAGAGTTTAGGAGGATGGAGGTAGGTAAGGAAGGCTGGAGGAAAGCAGAGAGAGAGAGAGAGAGTGGGTACGTTAATGATTATATAATGCAAATAATTTTCACGTTGAGGCAGCACTTTCACCCCATTTTCTATGAGCACCAAGTAGAAAGAAAAGGAGTAACTAGGAGCGACTCTTATATTTTCCAACATCATACACAAGGGAAGAAAAACGTGGTCTTCATTAATATAATCTTTATTTTTTGTCTTTTTTCACCTGATACATAAATAAAATCTACATCAGTCATACACTATTATTGGCCCATGCAGCGAGAAAGCGTGCACACACACTATAGTTAGGAGACAAGCGTAAGGCTCAAAGAACATTAATGCATGTATAAATATCTAAGACCAAACAATGTAGTCTGGGTTATGTAAGTAGATAAGTCAGAACTTTTAGAGGAGGAGGAGGAGGAAGAATAGTACTAATAATAGTAAAAGCAATAAGAATAAAAGTCGTTAAATAAGTAGTGTTTGAAAGTAATAGTAATAGAATATATAATATTCCTTGACTGAAAGCAACTATGTGTGTGTGTGTGTATGACCACGCTCACGCACCACGTACACGGAGCTCCCACAGGTACACTAAAAACTATGGCTTCTTCCTGGCCCTCTGGCGGCCGGGTGTGGACTGTCGAGAGAGAGGAGAGAGAGAGATAGAGAGAGAACGAGAGAGAGAGAGAGGAGAGAGTGCAATATAACTTTTTTCCTTCCTTTTCCTGAGAATTTTAGCGTAAACTGAACTGGTGTGTATTCATCTATTTTATTCATCTAGTTGTATTTTACAGGCCGAGCAACGCTCGTAATGACCCGTCTCTATATCACCTTTTATCATTCATCCTTAGTGCTTAGTGTTGGCCGAAGCCAGCACCCCGGGAGGGCGGTCCAAACCCCCGCTAACACCCGGTACTCCATTCACTGCTGGGTTTGACAGGGGCTCGGGTTTTGTAAGGAAACAGCCATCTGTTTCCGCTCCGCCCTGGGAATCGAACCCGGGACTTCTCGGTTGTGAACCCGAGCGTGCTGTGGTGTGTGTGTGTGTGGTGTGTTTGTGTGAGGTATACATGTACTCACGTTTCCTATCTGTGGTGCTAATCATTGCATATTTCTGACTGACCTTGTACTTATTTAAACTAATTACACTTAAAATTACTCTGCGTACGTGCGTGGCGTGTGCGTTCATCTATGGTAACATCTTTGCCTTTGAATGTGTTTTCGGTCTGTCTGTCTCTTTGTGTGTGTATGTTGTGTGTGTGTTGTGTGTGTGTGTGTGTTTGTGTTTGTGTGTGTGTGTGGTGTGTCCTTGCTGCTTGTTCGTCTACGTTCTTGAACACTATTTTTTTCGCCTTTCACTGCAGTCTGTCGGAGCGAAGGGGGAGGGGGGGGGGCATGGGGGGGGCAGTATAGCTAAAGCCGGGACCTGGAGAGCAGGGCTTAAGCTTGGGTACTTTGGGGCATGACTTTGAGGTCAGGCTGAAGGTATAACAAAGAGGTTATTCCTTATTGAGGGTCGATTTCGAGATGACTAACAGTAACCTCTTCCACGAAAATCTGACGAAGGGAAGAAAGAAGGGAAGGACGGAAGAGGGAAGGAGGGAGGGAAGGAGGGAAGGAGGGAGGGAAGGAGGGGGGAAATCTGGAAGAATCCTTGGAAGGTTCCTGGAGGGGGAGAAAGGGAAGGAAGGAGAGAGAGAGGTAGTGTTCCATTTTCTTTTCTCTTATTTTCTTTTCTTTTCTTCATTTCTATGCTTTCAATTTTCACTAGACATCTATGGGTCCCAGTGTTGTATGAGGTAGTTTTTGGTGCGAAGCGAAGGAAAGAAAAAAAAATGAAAGAGAGATTGTTAGAGTGAGCGAGTGTATCGTAAGGAGGGGTAAGGCGAATTTATGCCCTGGAGACAAAGCCGAGTAGCAGCGGGGGTGTGAGTGAGCTAGTTCTCACAGTAGCGTCTTCGTTGCCTCGCTCTTGGTGATTAGCGACCCACATATTGAAGAGGGGGGAGAGAGAGAGAGAGAGAGAGAAGAGAGAGAGAGAGAGAGGAGAGGAGAGAGAGAGAGAGAGAGAGAGAGAGAGAGAGAGAGAGGTGTAAACATGTACTATTAGTCTCGCCTATTTAAGAACAGTTTCAAAATGTCTTTCCTTTTCTAATTTAAATTAATGGAATGTCTCTCTCTCTCTCTCTCATCTTCTCGCTCTCTCTCTCTCTCTCTCTCTCTTCATCGTCCTCTCAAATTCTCTCCGTCTCTCTCTCTCCTCTCTCTCTCTCCTAGTCATCTCTCTCCTCCCCGTCTGCTCTCTCTCCTCTCTCGGGGTGGGGGCGTTGGTCCCTAAATCAATTCCCTCTCGAAGCCTTCCCGTCAAAATTCAAGTCTGAACGGCTCTCCCGTCTCCCCGGGTCAAACCAGCGGCCCGACACTCGTCAGTCTTCTTTCGCGCTCGCTCTCCCTCTCCCCTCCTCGGACCTCACCGAGTGTCCCCATCCTCCTCTCTCCTCTCTCTCCACCTCTCTCTCCGTCTCTCATTCCTCTCCCCCAGCGCTCCTCTCTCGATCTCCTTCATTGCTATTTTCATACATTAATATTTTTTTCCTTCATTATATATATTTATTTTCCTTATATTTTTTCTTTGGTGTTTTTTTCCGCCTTCGGTACCTTTTTTTTTTTATTTTTTTTCTCAATTCTTTGCATTCCTGTCTTTGGTGTCTTTTCTGTCTTCCTCTGTGTGAGTGACCTTCTTGATTTTGTTTGCGCTCTTTGCATTATAGTTTCCCTTTCTCTTAGCTCCCCTTCGTGCGTGCGTCTGTGCTCTTTGTAGGACATTCTAGAGGACTATAAAGAACTAGATAGCAATACAGACTCATAGAGGAAGAAAAAAAACGGAAAGGAAAATAAGGAAGAAATGATTGATAAAGTGCATGATGTACCTTACTAATAGTAGATAAAGAAAAGATGCAAAAAAGGAAAAAGAAAGTGATTAAAAAAAAATAACATACTACCATGAGGACTATAAAAAGGACTATCTAGAGGACTAATACAAGAAACTATATAGCATACAGACCACTCATAAAGTAAGGCAATTAAGAGCATGATGATAAAGAGACATGATGTAAAGAAAAAAGAAGTGAGGAAAGAAAGTGATGAAAAAACATGATCTAGACAATGTAGACTATCCATTTATTTTATTTTTTTCTTATTTTTTTTCTTGCATTCCTGTGCTTTCCTTTTTTCTTTCATTCTTGTGCTTTCCTTTTTTCTTTCATTCCTGTGCTTTCCTTTTTTATTTCATTCCTGTGCTTTCCTTTTTTCTTTCATTCCTGTGCTTTCCTTTTTTATTTCATTCCTGTGCTTTCCTTTTTTATTTCATTCCTGTGCTTTCCTTTTTTCTTTCATTCTTCTGTGCTTTCCTTTTTTATTTCATTCTGTGCTTTCCTTTTTTTCCTTTCATTCTTGTGCTTTCCTTTTTTCTTGTTCATTCCTGTGCTTTCCTTTTTTATTTTCATTCCTGTGCAAAAAAAAAAATTTCCTTGTTATTTCAGTCCTGTGCTTTCCCTTTTTTTTTCCTTCTCCTGTGCTTTCCTTTTTTATTTCATTCCTGTGCTTTCCTTTTTTCTTTCTTCTTGTGCTTTCCCTTTTTTTTTTCCCCTTTTTTCATGTCCTGTGCTTTCCTTTTTTCTTTCATTCATGTCTGCTTTCCTTTTTTCTTTCATTCTTGCTTTCCTTTTTCTTTCATTCTTGTGCTTTCCTTTTTTTCTTTCATTCATTGTGCTTTCCTTTTCTCCTTCCACCTTTCATTTCCTGTGCTTTCCTTTTTTCTTTCATTCTTGTGCTTTCCTTTTTTATTTCATTCCTGTGCTTTCCTTTTTTCTTTCATTCCTGTGCTTTCCTTTTTTCTTTCATTCTTGTGCTTTCCTTTTTTCTTTCATTCCTGTGCTTTCCTTTTTTCTTTCATTCCTGTGCTTTCCTTTTTTCTTTCATTCTTGTGCTTTCCTTTTTTCTTTCATTCCTGTGCTTTCCTTTTTTTCTTTCATTCTTGTGCTTTCCTTGTTTCTTCATTCCTGTGCTTTTTCCTTTTTTTCTCATTCCTGTGCTTTCTTTTTTTCCCTTTCATTCTGTGCTTTCTTTTTCTTTCATTCCTGTGCTTTCCTTTTTTCTTTCATTCCTGTGCTTTCCTTTTTTCTTTCATTCCTGTGCTTTCCTTTTTTCTTTCATTCTTGTGCTTTCCTTTTTTCTTTCATTCCTGTGCTTTCCTTTTTTCTTTCATTCTTGTGCTTTCCTTTTTTATTTCATTCCTGTGCTTTCCTTTTTCTTCATTCCTGTGCTTTCACTTTTTCTTTCCATTCCTGTGTTTTCCTTTTTTCTTTCATTCCTTGCTTTCCTTTTTTTCTTTCATTCCTGTGCTTTCCTTTTTTATTTCATTCCTGTGCTTTCCTTTTTTATTTCATTCCTGTGCTTTCCTTTTTTCTTTCATTCCTGTGCTTTCCTTTTTTCTTTCATTCTTGTGCTTTCCTTTTTTATTTCATTCCTGTGCTTTCCTTTTTTCTTTCATTCCTGTGCTTTCCTTTTTTATTTCATTCTTGTGCTTTCCTTTTTTCTTTCATTCCTGTGCTTTCCTTTTTTCTTTCATTCTTGTGCTTTCCTTTTTTCTTTGCATTCCTGTGGCTTTCCCTTTTTTCTTCATTCTTGTGCTTTCCTTTTTTTCTTTCAATGCTTGTGCTTTCCTTTTTTATTTCATTCTTGTGCGTTTCCTTTTTTTATTGTCATTCTGTGCTTTCCTTTTTTATTTCATTCTTGTGCTTATCCTTTTTTCTTTCATTCCTGTGCTTTTCCTTTTTTAAATTTCATTCCTGTGCTTTTCCTTTTTTCTTTCATTCCTGTGCTTTCCTTTTTTATTTCCATTCCTGTGGCTTTCCTTTTTATTTCATTCTGTGCTTTCCTTTTTTCTTTCATTCCTGTGCTTTTCCTTTTTTCCTTTCATTCCTGTGCTTTCCTTTTTTATTTCATTCTGTGCTTGTGCTTTCCTTTTTTATTTCATCCTGTGGCTTTTTCCTTTTTTATTTCATTCCTGTGCTTTCTGTTTTATTTTCATTCCTGTGCTTTCCTTTCTTTCAATTCTTGTGCTTTCCCTTTTCACGTACATCCTCTTCAGTTTTTACCTACTCATATTTTTTTTCATATCATTATCATCGATATTAACATGGTTATTTATTACCATTATTATTATCATTATTTTAAATTCTTATTATATTATTGGTATCAATATTTATTCTTTGTATATTATCTTTATCATTGTCAACGGCAACTATAAACAAGCGAATTAATGCGACTACTACTACTACTACTACTTAACTACTATTACTATTACTATTACTACTACTACTACTACTACTACTATTACTACCCTACTATGACTGCTGCTTACTACTACTACTAACTACTACTACTTACTACTACTACTACTACTACTATACTACTCCTACTACTACTACTACTACTACTACTACTACTACTACTACTTACTACTACTACTACTACTAACCTATACTACTACTACTTTTTTTTTTGTTTTTTTTTTTTACTACTACTACTGCTACTATGTACTACTACTACACTACTACTACTACTACTACTACTACTACTTTGTTTCATTAATGTTGGTCTGTTCTGTTGTCTCCTGCAAGAACTAACTTACTAACTAACTTACTTAACTGATTTTCTACTAATCTTAAGTTTAATTACTAACATAAACAATTGTATCCCTGTGTAATCAGCACTATATTATTCTCACAGGTGGTAAAGTCCTCAGTATTATAACCCACCATGATAGATGATAACAACTTATAGCTATAACATTAAACCTACTTACATATATAAAAAACTGGTGAAGGCATTGTTTATTTAATTCTAATAGGTTTTCTGTAAGCTTATATATAGGTGTTGATTTGTGCTACTTTTAGATTTAGTTTCCCTGATCGTCTTCCAGCCCTTTTCTTCATAGCTGCGCTTATCACATTCTTGACTCCCCTTTCTCCTCCGCAGGCCTCATGAAATGCTTCTTTCAGTTCGTGAATTGCCTCCTCGGCGCTCAGCTCTCCCCGCCCTTCTCATCGTAAGTGGAAATTATCTTTATCAAAGTTTTGGCAGTTTTTTAGTTTCAATCAATACAGGTTTAATTTCTTTAACGATATTACACACACTCTCTCTCTCTCTCTCTCTCTCTCTCTCTCTCCCTCCTCCTCTCCTCCTCTCTCTCTCTCTCTCTCTCTCGTCTCTCCTCTCTCTCTCTCATCTTCCTCTCTCTCTAACACAATAAACACTCCTCTATCTCTCTCTTCTCTCCTCTCATCTCTATCTCTCTCTTTCTCTCACTCTCTCCTTCTCTCTCTTCTCTCATCTCTCCTCTCCTCTCTCTCTCCTCCTTCGTCTCTCTCTCTCTCTCTCTCTCGTCTCTCTCTCGCTCTCTCTCTCTCTCTCTCCTCGCTCCTCTCTCTCTCTCTCTCTTCTCTCTCTCTCTCCTCTCATTCTCTCTCTCTCTCTCTCTCTCTCTAAATACTAGTCTTAGCTTAGTAAGTCCTTAATCACGTTTATACCTTTTAAATTCTTCCACTCAATATTTCTTCCACGTCTTTTGGTCACACACTATGATATCTTTACCTTTTTCTTTTCACAAATCATGGCAACACACGTCTGATTTCCACCACATTACCTCCTCCACTTCTCGCCATTACATTGAAACCCACAAATAGACACTGTTTTCGCTGTTATGGAAAGTGCAACAGTTTGGCTGAAAATGTAGAAGTTTCTGTCGGAATATACTGGACGATTTACAACATAGCCTCGTGAATATGACGGAAGCAGGCCAGCCGTCTTGCTGACTTAAGACCTTAACGCCCAGATCTCTCCTTTGCTATATGAAATCATCTGTTGTTAGCCATAAAATTACGAAAAAGTAACCTAATATACCAAATTAGCTAGTAGCTTAATGATCTAAACAGGGGGTCCCCCCCCCCCCCCCCCCATATCTATACAACATTATTGCATTATACTCATTAAAATCGTCTAATGGTGGTCATATTTAAATGAAAATTAGGTTCTGGGCCTCAAGGGGTTAAAATTGGTGCCTTTTTTTACCCCCATGAGACCAAGAACGTAATTTATATTGTAATTTGGGTACCATTAGACGATTTTTAGTGAATATAAGCAATATTTTATAGATATGACTTGTTTAGTATCCTCGTCGACTAACTAATTTGGTATGTGTAGCTACTTTTCGTAATTTTATGGCTAACAACAGACGATTTTTTTATATAGCAAAGGAAAGATCTGGGCGTGAAGGGGTTGAAGAGGAACAAAATTAATATTAGAACATGAGAAAAAAAAAAAATGATGGAGTAGCAGAGAAAAGGATAATTAGATGAAGGAGAATAAGAAGGCGAATAAGAGGACTACTAGAATAGGAGAAAGAAGATAGAAGGATTAAAGATAGAAGAGAAATAGCAGGATATAAAAGTAAAGGGAAATAGGAGAAATAGATAAAAGAGAACTAGAAATAGAACAATTAAATCGAAAAGAATGTGAATCCAGGAAAACAGAGGAACAGGAGAAAGGTGATGAGAGGGGAATGAGGCCAAGGGAGAAGGGGAAATAAAACGAAAAGCAGGCAAAAAAATATATGTTAATGTGAAGAAGAAAGGTAGAAGAAGAGGAAGAGGAAGAAGAGTACAAAGAGAGGAGAAGAGGAACGTGATTGTTACTCACTTTCATTTGTTTTGAAGCGAGTTGGCCACGTGTCGAGGAGGAGGAGGAGGAGGAGGAGGAGGAGGAGGAGGAGGAGGAGGAGGAGGAGGAGGAGGAGGGGAGGGGGAGGAGGAGGAAGAGGAGGAGGAGGAGGAGGTGCAACAGCCTACCCTACTCTCACCTTCCCCCCCCCCCCTCCCCCCCATATCATGCCCTTACTTAACTCGCCCCCAATTTTTGTCTGTACTCGTTTTCTATTTTGCTGATCTCATTTTTCGTTTTTTTCTCTCTTAAACTTCTCGTGTTCTTAATTTAGGTTTTAATTCAAGTGTTCGTGAGTCAAGTTTTTGGTGGTAGTTTTCACGTGTGGTGCCTCTCTGGGCGTGCCCGTGGCGTTCCTGAGAGTGAGAATTTGTGTCTTCTGTTTTATCATTATCATTGTTAGTATTATAATTATTGCTATTATTATTATTATCATTATCATCATTCTTTTTATCATTACTATTATTGTTGTTAATATTTTTTTTCAGTAGTAGTAGTAGTAGTAGTAGTAAAAGTAGTAGTAGTAGTAGTAGTAGTAGTAGTAGTAGTAGTAGTAGTAGTAGTAGTAGTAGTAGTAGTAGTAGTAGTAGTAGTAGTAGTAGTAGTAGTATAGTTAGTAATAGTAGTAGTAGTAGTCAGCAGTAGTAGTTAGTAGTAGTAGTAGTAGTAGTAGTAGTACGTAGTAAGCAGTAGTAGTAGTAGTAGCATAGTATTAGTAGTAGTAGTAGTAGTAGTAGTAGAGTAGTATAGTAGCAGTATTAGTAGTAGTATAGTAGTAGCAGTATAGTGAGTATAGTAGTAGTAGTAGTAGTAGTGTAGCATAGCAGTAGTAGTAGTAGTAGTAAGTGATAATAATAAATAGTAATAGTATAGCAGTAGCATAGTAGTAGTAGTAGCTATAGTAGTAGTAGTAGTCGTTGTAGTATAGTAATTATTAGTAGGAGTATAGTGACGTATATAGCATAGCATTAGTATTATATTAATATGTAATAGTAATGTAATAGTGGAGCAGTAGCAGTATAATAGTTAGTAGTATAGTATAGTAGTAGTATTGTAGTAGTAGTAGTAGCAGTATAGTAGTAGTAGTAGTAGTAATTTGTGTAACACCGTGTTTTTTCATCATGTTTTTCATTGTCCACTGTTTTTTATCAAGATCAAGTTACACCATTCTTGATTCACCATTTATCACCTCATTACACCTCATCCACCCCTTCTCTTCCTTCCTCTTAACAAACAACTCTTAACACCTTCCTCAACAATTCTTTTCTTCCTCCAAGTCCTTCCCTTTCTCCTTTATACATCCCTTCCTTCACTTCTTCTTCAGTCATTCAGAACACACACTTCATAACTTTCCACTCACGTCAACAGAAGAAAAAATCACAGCCATCATACCACAAGTTTCCCGGGGAAAAGGAAGAAGAAAAGTTTTGACATAACCACTCCGTTTTCTTACTTATACGTGACGGTGAACGGATGGGACTCGTTTGTAACTCCGTCTTGGCGTTATTTGTCCGTAACCAACTCTCGTAACGTAATAGGGAACTGTAATGAACCCCTTGCCAGACTGCCTTTCAGGAATCCCTCTCATAATATCCTCAACAGCAATAAGAGTAAAGATAAGAGAGAATAAGGAGTACGAACAAACAAGACACAAGAACCCCTCCCCTCCCCCCCCTCACATAAAACCCCTCTCGCGTCACCACCGAGAACTCGAACGTGGGTCTTTGTCAAGCTAGAGGAAATGATGCCGACGTTACGAGAGTGAAGATCCGCGTCCTTGTACTTCTTAAGGCCCCAGAACGCACTTCCCTGACAGCACCCAGAAAAACCGCGATAGAGAGTAAGTGCCCGGAAATCAAGACTTAAAAGGCGCCACAAAGAGCACCTCCTGTCGGGTCGAAGGGCGTGAAGAACTTGTGATAATAAAGAGACAAAGAGAAAGAGATGAGAGTCAACAAACAGTAAGACAGAGACCTAACGAAGAGGTGGTAAGGACGGCCCTGACAACCTAACAATAGCGCGAGGAAGAGTGGAGGAGGAGAAGGAGGCGGAAGAGGAGGTGAGGAGGAGGGGGTTGGTGGAGAGGACAGAAGGTGGTGGTGGAGGGGAGGAGGAGGAGGAGGAGAAGACGAGGTGAGGAGGAAGGAGGGGAGGAGGGGGTGGTGGAGGAGGAGGGGGTTGAGGAGGAGGAGGGAGGAGGAGGAGGAGGAGGAG
>JACEEZ010019664.1:40926-223426 GCA_016584305.1 Chionoecetes opilio
TCTCACCCTCTCTCTCTCTCTCTTCTCTCTCTCTCTCTCTCTCCTCTCTCTCTCTCTCTCTCTTCTCTCTCTCTCTCTCTCTCTCTCTCTCTCTCTCTCTCTCTCTCTCCTCTCTCTCTCTCTCTCTCTCTCTCTCATCTCTCTTCTCTCTCTCTCTCTCTCTCTCTCTCTCTCCCCTCTCTCTCTCTCTCTCTCTCTCTCTCTCTCTCTCTCTCTCTCTCTCTCCTCTCTCTCTTCCTCTCTCTCTTCTCTCTCTCTCTCTCTCTCTCTCTCTCTCTCTCTCTTACATTCCTCCCTATCTCCTTCCATTCTCCCTTCATTGACCTCAAGCCTCACGACGCATTATTTACACACGAAACACCACCACCAATAATAGAGTACCTACTTTTAACTACTAATAGTACTTGCCTTAACCTGCCTTAAATTACCCTTCTATTTCAAATTTGTAGAGATATCGCATTTTTATTTTATTTTATATTTTAATGACCGCTATTTTGTGTATATATAAATGCCTCTTATTTTTTTTACTGATTTGTTTCTCGTCTGCACATAATCCCTTCAGTCCTTCTAATTTGTTCATTCATTTTTACTTAGTTTTTTATATATTTACCTTAATACTTTTTACTCATAGGTCTTATTTTCTTCTCTTATCATTCTATTTATTATCACAACTATTATGCTTTTCTTTTACCTTACGTTTTTTCCTGTTTTCTTCAAGTCCTTTTTAGCAGCTTGTTCAATAAATCTCTTATACCATATAGAGATTAACCTTAACCCTTCCATGGAGCTCAGTATTTCACTCATCCACTTTCAAAAATCTGCTGTTTTGGCCCACTCTTCTTTTCCGGCAAAAATACCTCTTTTGTGCCTCTCATAAATATATCTTCGTGTATAAACTTGCTTCAGAAATCCCGGTAATAATTGTGACGTCGACGTAATGGGTTGCCTTGTTATGAAGTATGTTTCTCTTCTATTTCGCTGTTTTGACCTTATAGAGAATGCTTGCCAAGGTCGAGTTGTTATATTTAGGGTATTTGTAGCTTTTAAGGGAATTTTGTATATTTTGTCTCACTGATACCCCTCTCTCTCTCTCTCTCTCTCTCCTCCTCTCTCCTCTCTCCTCTCTTCTCTCTCTCTCTCTCCTCTCTCAAACCACACACGCAACACACACACACACACACGCATACACACAACACCACACACCACACACACGCTACCCCCACACACACACACACAACACACTTAAACTACAGCTAAAATACACACAAAAAAAACACAAAAAAACCCAGTTTTATTTCGTAAAAATAAACGTAAAGGGAATCAAGTTAAGGGTATAATAAGATTTCATCACCAGAATACACAGAAATTCAAAAAAGGATCGAATACCACGGCCCCAGTTTTTTTTTATCGTCGATTTACCAGGGGGGGGGGGGGGGGGGGGTAAGGGGGAAAATAAGGGTTTGAGTCTACAAGTTATTAGTATCGCAAAATTTAATGTCTCACAGATTACACCCTGGCTTTTGCGTTTGGGGGGGAAAAGGGAGGATGGGGGGGGGGGGGGGAGATGGGAAATGCAAGGAGAAAGAAATAACGCGGCGAAAGATAGGAAAAAATAGAAATAAAAGAACTTAATGAAGTTTCAGAAAGTAACCTGTTCACTTATACTCGTTTTTGGGCTAGCTTGTCAGCAAAAGGGATTTTAAAGTTTTTGAGGCCTTCTCTTACCCCGGTAAGAACAGTAACTCGGAAAGGTGTGAGGGAAATTTTTCATTACCTGGAAATTTCCGGCTTTACACGTAAGGTGGTGGGGGCGCCCATTTGCTCCCGGGAAAAGAAGCGTCCGGTATGGGGGGGGGTCGATCTTGAAGCGAGTTTGAGCTCGCTCTCACCCTTTGCACGGTTTTGAAGGGTTGGGAAAGTCGTCTGTTTTGACAATCTCCACTAGGGTTTGGGTTTCCCAAATTTTCCCGGGCGATGGGCTTTTGCACGACGGGCTTTGCACGACGGGCATTGCTCGTCCCGACCGCTTACCCGCCGAGGTAAAACCCCCCCGTCTTCGTCCATAGGGACCTTGTCTCCGTGCAGGGGCCCAGGTGGGGCAAGCCGCCCACCAAGGACGAAACGGAGAGTGGGGAGCGGGGGGAGAAGACCCCCCTTGTACCGGGGGAAGGGGTGTATGTTTGCGAATATTTCTTCTTTTTCTTTTTTTTGAGTGCCATCTACGGAGGATGAGTGGCCATGCAGTATAGAGGCGGCCCCAGGTGATTTTGTGTCCCGTGATTCGTCATATGGGAAGGTAGAGATCTCTAGCTCAAAAAGTGGGAAGTCGATCCCCCGTGTCGCGAAGCATCAGTTTCACCCCCCCCGATATGGAAAGAGGAATCTATAAGAGTGAGAGGCAAAAAAAAAAAAAAACAAAAAAAAAACTATATAATATAGCCCAGGGTATTGTAAACCAACTCTCAGTAGCGAAGGGAGTCTAACGACGCGCATTAGCGATATTTGAGCAACCTACCCCTTTTTTGGGTTGGATGCAGCCACCAGGGCAGAAGTCAAAAAGACTCAGCTCAGAAGGTTGGTGACTAACCGGTGGAAAGGGCACATGGGTTATGGGTTATAACATCTCTGGCTCACGTGGTCCCTGGCAGCACACAGAGGTTGCTGGCAGTTCGAAACTTTAAGTTCAGGGGGCCCCTGTTCGGATCCAGTGACGCATGCTGGGCAGAGGCTCCTTTTTTTAATTTTTTTTAGGAAAATTAAGAGGGGATGGGAGAGAAGGTTTTAGTTGAGGGGGGGGGGATTTGGAGAGGGAAAGAAAGGGAAAAGGAAAGCAGTTTGGAAAAAATGAAAGGGAGTAGAAGTAGAAAGTTGGTGGGCAGTCCCCTTGCGTGTCTGGGGTTATGGTTGTTTTATCTAGCTAACTAGTTCAGGTTTTAATGGATTGTGGGGCAGGTATAGTTTCCATTTTTATTAGGTGTTTGGGAAAAAAATTTTATTGTATTTTTGTGAATTTCTTGTCTCTGTTTTAGTGTTTTAGTGAGGATTATCTTCATCTTTAAGTTTTTCCATATCTTTTTCCCCTCTTTTGTAAAGACTGATTTAACGGTTTGTTTTTGTTAGGCATGCATTTCTTGTGTGTGAGGTGTAGGGATTTTTTGTTTGTAGCAAATCTGAGGCTTGTTTTGGTTCCCTTTTTATTTTCCCTTTGTTTTTTGTTTTCCGAATGTTGGATAGGTGGATAGTCCAAGAGGGAGCCCAAAGTTTTGACTAGGTGGTTTTTAAATTTTTTAAAGGATACTTCTAATCGGAAGAATCGTATTTGGCTCCAAGGGCCTTGTTTGTCTGTTTGTATGTTTGTATGTAGCCTCTGTTTGTAAATTTTAGACGAGTGTTTTTCCTTTGTTTTGGGGGCAAAAATTTCTTCCTTATGATTTATTTCTTCTTCGGTTTTTTTCTCCCCAAATTTTAAAATTGAATTTTGTTGATTTTTTTTTTATTTTCCTCGTTTTTGTTTGTTTTTGCGGCTTTTCTTCTCTAGCCGTTTTTTGTTGAGCATTACCTTTGATTTTTCCGGGTTTTATCTGAGTAATGTCGCCTGCTTTGATATGTTTTGTGCATGTAATCGTTGCCAGGTATATCAAATCAATCAAATCAGCAAAAAGAGAAAACAGGAGGGGGGAATGGGGACGGGGGAAGAATAGAGAGTGGGAGAAAGGAAGTGGAAGAGAAAAAAATCTCCCCGGGGTTTAAACCCCGGTGCGTAAGTGTTTTTTTGTTTTTTGTGGGGCGGTCTCGACATGCCGTCACGCTTTCTCAACACCCGAGCAAAAAGAAACATCGGGGGGCTTGGCAGGCATGAGCCCCGAAAGATGGGAACCCCCGGGCACACCAAGACAACCCCGCGCCCCCAACCGCCGCCCACCCCAGGGGTTTTCAGTTTTGTTTGATTTCCTGCTTGTCTTCACCCTTTACTTTTTTTTTTTTTTATTTTTTTCTTCTTTTTCTTTTCTTGTTTTTTTTTTGTTACTTGTCTGCCCGGTAAAAAGTTTGGGGGTTAAAATACCCCCGTGGAGGGTCACCCAGCCCGGGGGCTACTGGGGAACCCTCCGATTGGCCCGCTTTTCCCGGTCCCCGGGGGAATCAACTGGTTGCAGCTTACGAAAAGGGGGACGAATCCTCTCGGGGATTGGCAAACCCCCACCCGTCGTGAAGAGATGCTTTACTTTTTTCCCCATCTTTTTCCTTTCCCCCTTTTTAGGACTTACCTTCACACAAATTTGAAAAGATGGCCCGTGCTTCATAGGGAATCACAAGGATTTTTAGGGCTGTGGTGGCATAAATAGTTTTTGTGTTCCCATACCGGTATTCTGATACCACGCGACATTCAAAAGTAAAAGTCCCGGCGCTAAGGGCAGATTTCAAGAGGATGGGGACGCCCATAAAAGCACCAAATTTTTTTTCAGGCTTTCTACGGGTCCTATATTTTGGAGGGGAGACAAACGATCCAATTACTCAGAACCTCTATGAACCATTTTTGTGAAACGGCAATTTTCACTTAAAAAAATTTTGATGAAATAAAGATTCGCCTTAAGGGAAAAAAGAAATTTTCCGATTGCAATAATCCAAAATTTTTGTTTTTTTTTCACCCTTTTTATACTTCAGATCACACTTTAAAATTTTTTCCCAGGCAACCTTTTATTACAATGGAATTTAGGCTTAAGATTTAAGCAGTATGAGACATACAAGAAGTCAGTTTTGACAGATGTACACACCCCATCCATGACCCAATTAAGAAAAAAAAATTTGCCCTTTTCAATCCCCAAACCCCCAAAGACGAAGAGAAAGGGGTCGGAAAAGTGTCTATGCTAAAGGATGACGGGGCCCCTTTTTTCCCGTTTACATAGTCCACAGCACCTGATGGGGCCCGGACACCTTTTTCAAGCATGAGAATACCCTACCCTCCTTTTTTGGCTGAAAGAGGGAAGCTGCGAAAAGGGAAAAAGTCCGTCTCACCAACATTCGGGCCCCAGAAGAGAAAGAAAAACCCTCTGGCTATTTATGTTAGAGTGCTCGATGGTGTGCTGTGGTACCCTCCTCCCATGCTGGCACATACTTTTGACGATTATGCAAGTGGAGTGTTTTTCCCCACATCAGGGGCAACGGAAACCTCTATGAGAGTAGAGTGGTAGGGGCAGGTTTGGAAAACATACAAAGAATCAACAGAGAGAAAGGGGGGAAAAGGTGTACGAAGGAAGGTGGAGGCAACCCAAAGGTCCCAGGCAATTGGCCCGATTTCCTGCTGCCCCCACAAACAAGGTGAACTCTTCCATTTTCCTATAGAGAAGATTGTATCCACTACCTTCCCAGACGGAAAGAGGTCTTTCAACATTGGAGCTCTGTTTGCAGTGGCACTGACCATCGATGCCGCCATGTGCCCGAAGGGGCAGCACAAAAATTTGTGGCCCTCTAAAAGGGCCCCAGAGAGGGTGCACCACATGTGGTACGCACCGGGATACGACGTTCTTGTCACCTCATCGGGAAGTACCCTTTCTCCCAGCAAGTACCCATCGGCGACATCTGGGTCCCCTTGGGCATGGAAAGAATTTCCCTTTTCAAAACCCCCAATGCCATCTGTAGTACTTGGCAAAGAGAAGTCCACAGGCTACCAGTTTTCCACTACAGGGTGTATACGATTCTTCTTTTTTGGGGAAAGGGGGGAAAAAGCGGTTTGGGGAAGCAGGGGGTGCCATACCGAAGTCACAGATGCCTTCAACTTCATCGTAGAACATCCACATGCACAAATCCCGTGGATTGCCAGGAGTTCCCAGTTTGTGGAACGTTTCACAGTCGTTATATATGACAAGACCGCCCTCTGTGCGGGAATGAAGCAAAAAGGAACGTTCTGCCAAAAAAAACAGAACGATGGAGAACATTCCCCCAACTAAAACGGGCCCCTTCTGCAGCACACCAAGCGTGCAGTGTACCAGGCGGGCATCGGAAAACCTGTCACCAGGCCCAACAACAGCACCAATGCTGAAGGCTGCGGGGGGACCTGATGCAGAAAAAAAAGTCTGGGTTCCTGTTGGAGCTCGCAGCCCGGCACCCAAAGGTTTTGAAAATTTGAACTTTTGAAGTGTGCCTGAAAAAAGTGCGCAGGTTGTGGGGGAGAGTTTGCAAAAAGCCGCTGGAAATGCACCGAACGCAGCTGCAAATGTGAGAATAGACAAAATTAAATTTGAATCATACCCATTTGATACTGGTGCTTAACAAAGACATGGCTTCCTGCAGCTGTACGGGAAAAACAGATTGTTGTTAATGAGCTTAATGAATATTTATTTTCAAAATGCACCGTCAAGATTAACCCTGTCTTTTTGAATTGAAAGGAGTATGTTTAATTCGTGTTCTGCTAAAAAATACAGGTTTTTCGCGATGTCCGAGGGGGGTTTAAAAGTCGAAAAAAATTTGAATTAGTTTTTTTGACACCAAATTTTGGAATATTTTGTTCGGGTTTTTAAAAATAATAAAAAATAAGATAATTGACCCAAAAACTTTATCCTTATGACTATTTTTTTAAAAAAAACCCATTTACCCAATTTCCACATGGGGAAATGTAAAATAAAAAAGAAGCTTTTCCTTATACCCATCTGATGATGGGATCATTTGTCTCCCCTTCAAAATCAAGCTAGGAGCCTGTAGAGTCCCCTAAAAAAAATTTTGGTTTTTTACCGCAGCCCCCCATCATTTCCTAAGCTCCCTCACTAAATACACACAAACAAGTTTGCAGGGGACCCGTACCTACACTGTTGCTTTTTTTCCCTGTGGGCACTTCCCCCCCTCTTTAATTTTTACACCTGAGCATGCGCTACGTGCTGCCTTTCCCTTTAATAAAACGTGGTTTTCGTTTCTGATTTCTGCGTAGGCCAAAGAGGTAATCGTTTTCACATTTACTTACCCTTTTTCATTTTTGTCGATATGACAAATGCCTTTTTTTTTTTTGCCGGTTAAAAAGTCCAAGGGATAAATAACTAAAGGAAAGCCCCAAAAAACCCACAGGTAAATCCTTCACTGTCCCGGACTTTGTTTTTTTACTATGCCGATAAGTAGTGAAAGAACCCCCCCTCGCCTGGTTCCGCCACCCTTGGGACACATATGCCGGTGTAGCACTGGTCTAGTATAACCCCTACAATAGGAAATCATTTTTATACCTTATGACAATTTCAAATGGTTTTATACAGTTTTTAGACAAAAATTTAATAATTTTCAACATTGCAAAAAAGTTTTTGAAATTTTGTCAAAAAAATTATTTTCAAAGTTGTATATACCTCCTTATATTTTACATTACCCTTTTCACAATATAAGGTCTTCCATTTGCGAATTTTGGAACCCGTTCACGAACCCAAGAATCAAGCGTTCCATTTGCGCACGAAAAAACCGGTCCCAGGGGATGTGCGTAGGACCGGAAAACCCCTTTAACTTTCTCTAACCCCCTTGGGGGCGTCGGGAGCCCGGGTAGAGTTTTAGTTTAAAAACAAAGGCCGCCTTGGCCCTATTCTCTTATCGTGAAGGGTTTTCCGCATGCAAAGAGCGGGAGGGCAGAAGGGCCAAAAGGGGGACTGGCTACAAAGGGGGCCGGGGAATGCGTTCCCTATCTTAAACTTGAATGATCCCGCACACCAGCTGAATTTCCCCTTTTTAAACTCTCTCTCTCTCTTTCTCTCTCCTTGCCTCGCCGCCGAGTTTTTTTGTAAAAAAAAAAACGGGGGTTTTTTCGTTCCATTGTGACACGCGAACCCCGAACCCGGAACTGAACCCCCCCCTGAACTGAAAGAAAATGGTTATGGAACTTGGGACAAATGGGAAAAGGCCTAAGATAAAATAATTGCATCAAATTTTTTTACGTAAATTGGGGGTGGTTTCCTAATAAAATTTGAAATTTTCGTTAGTAACTCCGTTATATTTCTGCAACTAAGGGCAAAATCAATTTTTTCACTAAGGGTTTCAAAATAATGTATGTCGTGAATTAAAATACACCAAGAATTGTACACCCCTATATGTCATATCCTGAAAAAAATTTGTTTTTAATTTTTTACATTTCTATATTATTCGAGGAGAAATCAAACTTTTTTGTTTGTTTAGTGGTGTATGTAGGAAAAGAAACAAAATATTAATTTCCTCTCCTCCTCTTTTTTTCTCTCTCTCTGTATAATGCATCACACATGCCCTGGTTATATTTTTTTTACATAGGGAAGTTGTGACGTTTGTTTTTTTCTTACATCATAAGGGGACATTTTAAGGGCCCGTAAAAAAAAAAAAAAGTTTGTTGCCAGCCCCTATAAAATAGACTGAACGAAAATGTTCAAATAGGTGGACCAATCTTTTTGGAGGGTGTCTTGATACATCTCTTTTGAAGAAATAAGTCGTAGAAAGGGGAAAAAAAAAAACAGGAAGTTTTCCAGGTTAAACCCTGAAAAAAAATTTAAAAGTGAAGATATGTATAACTCTTTCATTAGAAATGGGAAAAATTTGGGATGAGAGTACGTGGATAGTCTTGTGCAGCGAGGCCGGGGGGAAAAAGGGGGATGAATAGCAAGTTTAAAGAGCAGAAAAGGTTGCAAATAGTGTTAGAAGATGCCCAAAAGAGGGGAACATTGCGGCGGGGAAAAGAGGATTGAAGACAGTCAGTTTGAGGAGAGGATTTGATGGGCAAAAATAAATGTAATCCACCCTGAATGTAGAGAGGCTATATGAGTGGGGCCCCCCCCGCAAGCATGAGAAGAATAACCATACATGTGCGGACAAGGCCCTGTGGCGAGCAAGCAGCTGGGGGGAAAATAATGGACGCAGGGCCCCATATTCACTAACGTTGGTAGTTGATTTTGTAGGAGATAATGTGAAATTTTTTAGTTAACATTCTTAGCACAGAATAGTCCAATAATGTTCATTGTAGGGGACAATTGATACCACCAAAAAAGAAAAAAGTGTTTTTCAAGGTTAGGCGGTAGATGGTGAAGAAATTTTGGGATCTGAGGGATTAAACAAAACAAGTTTGCTTGCCCTATTTAGAAAAAGAAAAAAAGATCAAAAGGGGCGTTATGCGACATCCCTGTGAATCACTACATTTCTTTAGAGTTATGAAAAAAACGTCGTCAGTAAGAACGCACTTCTAGGCCAGGTTGGTAGTATATCAAACATGGGCGCTGGATGGCACTTGAAAGGAAGTCGCTGACTGAACAGTTTCTATTAGGCAGACAAGCGATGGTCTCGTATAGTGAAAAACCATTATATTGATACATGTATGATCTGTTTTTGATTGATCACTGATGAGGAAATACGAAGATTTCAAATTGTCACCTACTTATATATATATATCTATATATATATATAGAGGGTTATATATAAGTAGTATATATATATATTATATATATGGCATATATATTATAATAAATATAGTAATGATATATAATATATATATATAGTATATATTAATATAATGGTTTAACCAGAGTTTCTGAAGAACAAATATTGTACTGGTGAAGAGAACAGGTAATTCTAACGCACAAAATCTTATATAGACCATATGCTTTTTGAAGCTTCTTTAGACTGTGAAGTTGAAGTTAGTGAAAATATTAGCCCGGCCAGTAAATTTCACCAGGCTAGACGGTTGCCGCCTGCGCGTGACATTTAAATGATTTATCATAATGTTTATCTAGTATATGGAGCATTACCCTGGTATGCTTATTTATACACACAATTGGTTATTAATGACAGTGTTGATAACTAAATAAGGCGTATGATGAGAACAGCAGGGGCTGCAATATAACTAATACTGGTACAAGGCTCAGTGGCTTATGCGGCGGGCAGGGGAGGAAGGAGGGACTAAGGCTGCGATGCGCACGCCGATCAGCTGAGTTCCACGTGTTCCATCCTACCCGCTCCCTGAACGATGCCATGTGAGGGCTCTTTACAGTATATGTTTTATTACAGCCCTGCTGTTCTTATGTACTGGCTTATTTTTAGTAATAACTATGTCGCATTAAGTAACCATTGTGTTGTTATAATGATAATGTAATGCTCCCATTACTATAGTCTAATTCACTTGAACTGGATTCCTGGGCTGTTGGAGGACTGGGTCTCGCTTCCTAGCCCGAGTTTGGTAAGGGACGTCGCTGATTGGCTGATATACTCGGTGGCTGAGTTGGCGATGGGGTGGTACTTGCCTCGTGCCGCAACCGCAACTCCATCCCTTGCGTGTGCCTCAAACATAAGAAAAAAAAATATTTCTATTTCTTGGGCTTACTTCATCTTTACACAGAATAGGCCTTAGTTTTGTGCTTAGTTAAATCGAGGGCAGTGATTGTTTCAATCAACAATCTACGCCATTCTGAACTCAATAGGGTAAAAATAAAGTCATGACCTGACTATTCACTAAGAGAGTAAGAAAGCTGGACTTTTAGTTGCAGTGGCATTGAAAATGGTACTCGCTACCCGATATAACCAAGCTACAAAACATGAGATTTCTGGTCAGCTGAAGCTCTACCATCGTGTATCATAATACATTGCTGCATATCATAGAGGCTCATATTTTAAAAAAAATAATCAGTAAGTACTTCACTTACAGTATTAAGATAATTAAAGGAAAGTATAATATGTAGTGTCATAAACTATTATTTCTTACTTATTTTGCTCACTCGCTCTAACTCCTATGTTTTGGTCACAGTCAATTTTTCAGAACTGGTCAAAAATCACTTATACTTTTCGCTTCCTGTGGTAGGTAGCACGTACCAAATAAGGACAAAGAGTAGGTGGTCAAAATGGCTAAAAAGTTAAACTGATTACAACACTGGTGCCTGTGACGGGTGAGCCTCTGATAGCTCTCCGAAAACAGTCTCTCCTATATAGGGAGCAATGCTCACCCGTCACTGTGGCCAGTTTGCAGTAGTAGTTTTTTAACTTTCTTACCTTTTGACCAACTACTCTTTTCCTTTATTGTACGTGCTTACTACCACCAGGAAGCGGAAAAGTATACAGGATTTTGAAACAGTTCTTGAAAATTGAATGTGACCAAAACGTATGGAGTTAGAGCTAGTTGAAGCAAAATAAGCAAGAAATAATGTTTATCTCCCTTCTTTTACTGTCTTAATTATCTTTAATATTAGTGTCGTCTTACTGTATTTTTTTTATGCTCATGATATGCAGCAATGTATTATGAACACGATGCGTAACTCAGCTTTCATTCCTATTATCTTGTAGCTTGTTTATCCGTGTAGGAGTACAACATTTCAATGCACTTGAAACCTAAAAGTCCGCCTACTCTTGTGATAGTCAGTCCATGACTTTATTTTTGACCCTATTGAGTTATGAATGGCGTGTTGTTGTTGAACAATCACTGCCGTGAATTTACTGACTGCAAACAAAAAGGGCTATCTTGTGTAAGAGCTGAGTAAGCCAAGAAATATGAATATATTTCTGACGGCAACGCAAGGGTTTTGGGTTGCGGCGAGGCAAGTACCACCACCATCGCACCCTCCCGAGCTATCAGCCAATCAGCGACGTCTTTACATACTCGCCTAGGCATCGAGCCGCTCCCAGAAATCCAGCTTAAGTGAATAGACTATCGTAAACATTATGATTAAATCCGTTCAAAATGTCACCGAGCGCAACTGCTGCCATGGTGACATACGGCGGCGCTAATTATGGGTTCTAACTTCATCTCACGTCTAAAGGAAGTTCAAAAAGCATATTGTTATAGAATCTTTTTGTGGCTTATGTAGTGGTCAAATACCATCTACACGTGCACATTATGTAGTGCCGCCCCTTGGAGTGTACTCTACAGTCCTGTTACTCCGCTGCACCACCCACATTAAGTGTGAAATATATTAATGAAACAAAAATAAAAGATTTAAGAAAATATGTAAGTAACTGGTTGAACTGAATGACAAGCGCATTAATATATTTCTATTTATAAATATATTTAACTCATTACTGGCTCACTTGGTAATAATGCGATTTATACATTCACAAGTTATCTTACGCTATTAAGTCTTACCTTCCCGGTCCTAGCGATAACGCCCGCAAATGCTCCCCCACAAGTCGTTATCCTAATATAGTTTACTATCGTTTGGTAACTTGTCGGGTTGCACTGTCACCACTTAACGTTACGGCACTGTAATGCTCAGTACGTCGGATCCCCCTAATCTAGTTTACTCATCTCTGGTAACTTCAGTCGCACTGTTACCTACTTTAACGATAGCGCATCGTAATGCTCAAGTCGTAAGTAACATCCTAATATATTTACTATCTCTGGTAACTTCACCGAGTCACACTTGTTTACCCCTTAACGATACGCACATGGTAATGCTCAAGTCGTTTATCCTAATATAATGTATACGATAGTCTATCCACTTCCAACGTTTCCGCTCTCACTATTTGTCTATTTCCTTCTTTCCTCACCTTGTCCTCACACGGCTGGCTGTGACATGTTGTAAGTTCCGCCCTCTGCTAATTTGTGAGCGCTTGGCCCCTGTCCTCCACAGCTCCTACCTTGGGAACCCTAAGTAATACCTTTATTAGTCCTGGTCAACAAAAGGAATCACTCAGTAAGTCATGTCTACATCTCTAGTTAACAAACATTTCATAACATACCTTTACCCAGGGCGAGAAATCACCTCCCCACAGGCGACTTAACTCAATGACCGTGGAGCTGCTTCTAAAATTGATCCTAGGCCTAGAATCCCCGTTCTCACCTCGTTTCGCTACGTGTCTAATTACGACTGGCTTAAAATAGAGAGCCTAACCAGTGACTTCAGGAATGAGGCGTGGAGGAAATTCCTCGTTAGCTTATTGATACTTATGGTTAATTTCATCTCTTCCCCTATTAATGTGAGATTTTCTCGCGTTTACTAGCTTCTTCCCCCCCCAAAAAAAATTCCTATGCCTCATTCGCTTCATCCAAGCATCCTACCGTATATCGTAACTAAAAATTTAAAAAAATTTATCCACATATACTCACGGGCGAGAAATTTCTAATATAATTTCTTTAGGATCTCTTCACTTACACAACTATTCTCATCCTGCAGTTTCCCATTTCTTACCACAAAGTATTACAAGAGAAGTAAAAAAAAAGAAAAAAAAAAAAAAAAAAAAAAAAAGGAGGAAAAAAAAAAAAAAAAAAAAGGAAAAAAAAAAAAAAAGAAAAAAAAAAAAAGGAGTAAAACAAAATGAGATAGTATGTATTCTTAACTTATCACTTCCCTCACCAAGAGTAGATTTTGACCAGTTTTGGGGAATACCCACTTTTAAATGTGATGACTCTACTACCTTGAAATGAGAAACCTTCTCACTTCCTCTCTTATTTGTTATTGGCCGAAACCCCTATAGAGGTCGCAACTGGGACTCGTCCCCCTCTAGTCTGGAAAATGGTCAATTTCCATTTTTACCCCACTAATCCTAGGCGTAGGTGCGTAGGGAGAAATCACGACTGGATCTACTCCATACCCTCAGTATCTTGGGATAAGGCTCACCTCCTGCTTGAGGCATACATTACTCCTGCGTCTATCACCCATCGAGCAAAGCTCAGAGCCAAGCACATCCTCGGGGTCTTACGACTACCTAGCGGGTTTTTAGTGTTTCAGTGCAAAAACTTGTACAAACTTAACCCTCTAAAGCAAAAATTAAAATGTTTATAAACCACTACAAAGTCTGTCTAGGGGACCTTTCCCTCAAAATCTCTCTTTTCACTAGAGAAAGTGGTGAAACGTTTTAATCTCTTTTCTCTCTAGAGGTTAACACTTATCGCCTGTCATCAACATTGTTCTAAGTATCTCCTCACTGGTTCTCCTCTCTCTAGGTGGGGGTTGCTCAAGTTTTCCTTCTTCTACAACTACTATCTCTGCTGGTTCCAAACAGCCAGCCATCTTGTCCTACATATCGCTTAATTTGCTCGGCCGCGCGCTGTACATGTTTGCCGTCAAATATATTTTCTAATACATATGAACCTCCATCTCTCAATACTTCCACACTTTGTATGGTCCCCAACCACTTAACTGAAAGTTTTCTATTGGTGCCCGTCTCAAAACGTTCTCTTTTTACCACGCCAATTCGTCTTTTTCCAACCTTTTTCCCCATTTTTTTTTCCTGATTTTTCAACATTTTGCTTTTTTTTCCTCCCCGCCCATTTTTTTTTTTTTTTCTTACCTCTCCTCACCAAAATTTTTTTTTGTGTTTTTTTTTCTTTTTTGATTTAAATTTTTTTCGTGTGCCCAACTGGGGTTTTGTTTTTTTCATCCTCCCCTGATTCAAATTTGTGGTAAAAATTTTTTTTTTTTCACCACTAATCCAACCCCTTGGGACCGTATCGGGAAAAAAAAAAAAAGGCAATTAGAAAAGGTTGGGTTTAACCCAATTTTGGGTTCCCCCCCCCCCCCCCCTCCCCCCATGCAAACTGCACCTATTTTTAAAATAACTCTTTTGAGTTTTCTAAGAAATTAATTTGGGGGGCGGGCCCCTATGGGGGAGGGAATTAACCCCTTGGGCCACCAGGTTTTTGGAGAAAATTTTGTTTTTTCCATTGTTTTTTTTTCGGTTGCGATCAATTTTTTCTGAAATACCTATTGAACCCCTTTTTTTGGGTGGATGGTAAGGAGGGCCGTGGTGTTAAAATCCTAATTTTTTTTTGTAATCCTCCCACATGGTCCCCCCACACAACTCTTTTGAAAATTGGGGGTTTTTTGTGACCGTAAACCTCCTTTAGCATTTATCCCAATACAAGGGGTAAATGGTGGGGTTTGCCTCCCAAAATTAAAACTGAAACCCCATATTTTTCCCCCCTAAAATTCCCTTTTTAACATTACTTTTCGTCCGGTCCCATCCTAGTCCCCCCCTTTTAAATTTTTTAATAACAGGTAAAAAGTTAAAACCTTTACTATAATGGATCTATTTAATGGTTTAAAATACATAGCGTTCAAAAAAATCCCTGGGCCTTTCCCGTTTTTTCATGTTCCTGTTTTTTTTTGTTTTTTATTTGGGGGGGAATAATGCCTTTATCCCTTTCTTCTAGAGTTTTTTAAAACTTTTTAACTGAAAATTTGGTAAATTTTTCCTTGCCATTGTTTTGGAAGTCCCAACGACCTAACCCCCCTTTTTTATGCTGGGTTTTTGGCATGTCCCCCCCCCCCCCAACCAGTTTTTTTTTCCCCTCACCATTAATTTCCACCTTTTCCTCACATCCCCGTTTTTTTTTCAGGTTGGTCCAATTAAAAATAGCCTTTTCTGCTTTTTTTTAACTTTTGAATTCCCCTCTGCCCTTTAACAAAAAAAAAAAAAAAAAAAAAATGGGGGAAAAAAAAAACCCGATTTCCTTAATTGTGAAATTAAAATTTCCAAAAAGCCCCCCCGCTCCCCGCCTTCAGTTTTTTTTTTGTCACCTAAAGGTAAAAAAACCCATAACATTAAGTGGTTTTATAACTTGTTTTTTATCCGAACCTGTGGGGTTTTTTTTTAGTTTAAATATAAAAAAATTCCCCTCCTTCCCCCCTATGTGTACGAAATAAATTGAATTTTCCTAAGTTTAAGTTTTTCTGGGGTATTTTTTAGATCCTGGGGTAAATCCCTGGGACCTCCCTTTCTAGATACCTCCCTAAATCCCATTTCTTCTCCCAATCCTATCGGTCCCCTCCTCGTTTTGCCAATTTCCCCCGTTTGGACCTTTCTTCCCCCTTTTTAAGTTTTTTTTTTTTCCTAACCCAACCACCTCTTTCCTTCTTAACTTTGACATTTCGGGGAAAATTTGAAATTTTTCCCTTTTTACTGGTCTAACGTAAAGTTTGGGTTCCCCCTTGCTACAGTGTTTTTCTTTTTTCCCTGCTTTTCTACATCTATCCTGAAAAAAAATTTACCTTCATAGGTCCCCCCCCCCCCCCACCCCCCCCCCCCCCCCCCCCCCCCCCCTCTCATCTTCCCCCTAGGATTCCCATTCTTGTTTTTTTTTTTTTTTTTCCATCCCTAGGTTGACTTGGGTGTGTTTTTTTCGGTTTGGTTTTAAAGGACTGGAAATAACTTTAAACCGGTTTTTTTTTTTTTTTTTGGTTGGTTTTCTGGTTTTTTTTTTGCTGCATGATCCCAACCTTTGGTTTTTTTTTTTTTTTTTTTTTTTCCCCACAAGGAAAATGGTGGAAAAAACCTTGTCCCCTTGGCCAAAAGCTTTAAAAAAACCTATTCCTAAGGAAGGCCCCTTCCCCTAAATCCTGTTTTGCCATGGAGTATCAAGCGTCTCCAACTGGTTTTTTTTTTTTTTATTTTCCCTTTGAAAAAATAAGAGAAAATTAACTTTTTGGGCTTTGCTCCCTCATCAACTTATACCTTGCCAATCCAGTTACTGCCTTCCCCTACGTTGACGTTTTTTTTGGCCTAATCAAATCCGGTATCCAACACAAAGGGTTTTTTTTTTTATTTAATGTTTTTTTGGCCCTTAGTTGTTAAGATGGGCGCACCCTAAGTGCCCCCCCCCCCCCCCAGTTTTTTTTTAGAACCCTTTTTTTTTAATATCTGAAAATGCGTTGGCTGGCTTTTTTTTTTTCCCTTCCCTGACCATTTTTGAAAATGGGTTAATCCTTTTTCTTTGGGTCCCCAATTTTTAAAGTGGAATTAGGACTGCTTTATCCTTAGCGAATCCTTTCATATGTAAAAACCTTCCCTATATAAAAACAAAACCTACCATAACCTAGCATCTTCTTTGGTTTTTTTTTCCCCCCTTTTGACATTTAAAAGTTTTTTTTTTTGGGGGGGTGTTTTTTCCATTTTTTTTTTATCTACGGCACTGCCATTATTTGTTCCCCCTTTTTGGTTGGGTTTGGTAACCTTTCACCTTTGTTTTTTTTTATTTCCCCAACTAATTGTCCAGAATTTAATTTTCTTTGGGGTTCCTATTTTTTTTTTTTACATTTTGTCCAGAATTTAAAATTTTTTGACTCCAAAATTCCTAGTCCGATGTCCCCAAATAATTTATCACGTCCCTTTTTCCATAAATTTTTTTTTTTTTTCTTCCGTAAACTTGGGTGGCCATCCCCAGGAAAAAAAAATTATGGGGGTCCCCCAATCCCCAGCAATAATTTTTTTTTTAAGCCAATTTTTTTTTCCCCCCTTTTCCAGTAAAAGGAGTTTTTTAAGTTCTGGCTAATTTGCGAGAAGAAAAAAAATTTGCTGCCTGCAAGTTTTAAAAATTCCAAAGGAGGGTCCCTTTTGAATCCCCCTATTATAACGGATTTAATCCCCCTTCCAACTTTGAAAAAGTTTGTTTTTTAGATTCCTTTTTTTATACTTTCCATCCTTAACAGTAAAACTTGAATAATACCGCCAATTCTTTTTCCCCATATCTAGGGTGGCATAAGTAATTCCCCCCCCATAAGCCCCGCCCCCCCGCTACCGTTTTTTCTACTAACCCTCCTCAAATTTTTTTATGGTAGGGGAAAATTGTTTAATAAGCAAAGTGGATTTTTAATTTTCACCTTTTTCAAAATATAGTCCTAGACAACATCCCCTTTTTTTTTTTCCCCAATTTCGTCTTGTTTTTAACCAAAGTTACTTAGGAATAAACCACGCAAGCTTGGTGGAAATTTTTTTCTAATTTTTTAATGGTTTCCCCCTTCTCCCCCTTCATTTTTTTCCTGGTAACTTTTCCAACCCATTTTTTTTTAAGCTTAATTATGTTTTTTCTTTTAAGCTTTTTCTCCCGGATACCTTTTATTTTTAATGTAACTTTCCCCTCCTAAACACGGGTTTTTTTTTTTTTTGGGTAGTAACAACACCCTGAATATGAGCGGGTTTTTTCAGTTGTTTTCCATGGGTGGCCCCCTAGTTTTTTTGGTTTTTTCTTCCCCCCCTGCCCCAATCCGAAAAGAATAAATATTTCCATGGTGCTCCCCTTTTTTATTTAAGGCGGAAAAAAAAGCAATGATGCCTCCCCCCTCCCTGTGGTTTTTCACTTAATTGGTTTTTCCAGTCCCCCCCCCCTCCTTTTTTGCTAGAAAAATTTGGGCCCCTGTATGTCCCCGCCTCCGGGTCCCCGAGCACATTTACCCTCCCGCCTACCATCACTTAATCGGGGTAAACATTTTGCGTTACTCATCCTTAGTGGGGGTGAGACAAACGTTGTTTTTCGGCGTAAAACTTTTTGCTGTTTCCCTTTGAAATTTTTTTTTCCTTTTCCTGAGTTTTTTTAACTACATCCTATATTTTTTAGCTTTTCAAAATTTTTTTGTAACCAGGGGACGTAAACTTTCCAGCTGGTCCCCCCACCTACTGTTTTTATTAATTTTTTTTTAATTTTTGGTTAGAAAGAATAGTTTTTTTTTTTTTTTTTTGTTTTCTTTATCTTTTTTTTGGTGTAAACCCTGGCCCGCATACAGGTGCAAACTTATATTTTTTTTGCCAACTTTGTTTTGTTTTTATGTTTTTTTGTGTTCCCCACCAAGAGAGTGGGGGTTGTCCCCTCTACCTCCGTTTCCCTGACATTTCCCCCCTTAACCAATTTGGAAGTTTCTTTGTCTGGTTTTTTGATGGTTCACAAACTTTTGCCTTGTAATCCTTTAGAAATTTTGAACCAGCTTGATTTTTTTTTTATTGCAACTCCTCTTTTTCGCAAAAACTTTTCCCACTCTTAACCTGGCCTTTCCAAAAAAAAAATGAAATTGGTAAAAAACCGGTTCGGTGGTTTAACCAAAATTTTTAAAAAGGGGAATTAAGTTTTTTTAGGTTTAGGCACCCACATGAACTTTTTTTCTTTTTTGTTTGGGGGGGGTTAATTGTAGTTTTTTTTTTTTTTTTTTATTTTTTCTTTTTTGTGATACTTTTCCTTTATGTTTTTTTTTTTTTCATCCTATCAGGGCCTTTTGAGTGGAATAAAATTACTGAAAATCTGGAAAACAGCTTTAACCATCTCAAAACCACCTTTTCTAATTGTTTAAAAGTTTTCTATTTCCTAGGGTATTTGTTTTTACCTCTTTACCTTTTTTTGTGGACCTAAGATTTCCCTCAACTCCCTTTGCCCGTTTTTATATAAATAAACCGTTTTTAAAAACTAGGGATTGTTTTTTTACTGTGGGTTCTTTTTTTTTAAGTGAGGAGGAGGTTAAAATAGAAGCTTGCAACTCCCCTTTTTTTTTTTTTTTTTATAAAGTGAATTTATTTTCGCCCCTTTTCCCCTGTTTTGGGTCCCCTAATAAAAAACTTCCAAATGGAACCGTGATCCATTTTAAAATGCTTAAGGGGGGGAAAAATTTATTGGATTTTGAAAAATTTTGTTTTAACTTAAGTCCCACCGGGAAGATAATGGGGAAAACCTCCCCGACAAATTTTTTTGGTTTCCCCTCTTTTCTAACCATCCCCTATTCTCCCCTCATCCCCGAAAAAACAAAGCCCCCGTTGTTTTTATTTTTTGGTTCCCTTTTTCCCCTTCGACAGTCCCCCCCCCCTGAAAAAAAAAGGGCCCTTGAAAGGTGGGGGGTTTTTTTTTGGTTTCCATTTTCTACAGTAAGGGACAAAACATCTGTGGGGGAAATACCCTTTTCCTTTCCAAGCTAAGCCTTGGAGAAGTTTCCAAAAGCCAAACTAAGCCTTTTTTCCCTCCCTTTGACGGCCCGTTCTGGGTCCGTTAAAACATACTGTTCACAAAAAAAAGGGGGGGGGGGGCACCCTTTTGTAAAAATTTTTTTCCTGGAACCCATCCCTTCCATTCTGTTTGGCACGCCAAGTTCTTTCCTACCCCTCTGACTGGACTAGCGACCCCAGTTTTCCCTTGTTGGACTTTGTTTCCTGGTTGGTGGGGTTGGGAGGACCCTACTCCCCTGGGAAAGCCGTGGTGGTTTTTTTATTTTTTTTCCTGACGGCCTGTCCCCCCCCGTTTGGCTGGTTTTTTTTTAAACCGCGAAAAAACATTTTTTTTTTGTTGCTGTCGTCCCCTCCTTTTTTCACCACACACAAAAGGCAATTGGCCCCCCTCTCGGTCCTCCACTTCTCCCTCTTATGGAAATTTTTTTTTTTTTAGAAAGGATTTGTTTTTTTTGTCATCCCCAATTAAAAAGTTTGTTTTTTCCTAATTTTTTTTTTCCCCTCTTTAAAACTGTGGACCTTGGCCAATCCCTCGCAAATTAGTTTTTTTTTTTTTTTTTTTTTTTTTTTCTTAATTGCTTTTAAATCCCCCTAAACCGGGGAATTTTTCCCTTCCCTGGGCCACTTTTTTTTTTTTGCACTTTCGCTTCCAGTTTAATGGGCCGTTTTAAATTTTGCCCATTTGAAGTTTTTAATTTGCAAAAGTCCCCCCCTTTTGTGGGGAGGGGGGGGAAATCCTTCCAAAAAAATCCAGTCCCCATACTGGAAACCTTTCCCAAAGAAAATACTGTGAAGGAATTTTCTGGTCCCGACATTATTGTCCCCTGTTTTTAGCTCATCCCGTAAAATAACCAATAAGTTTTTTTAAAAGGGTGGGTTTTTTTTTTGTCCCCCCATGATCTTAAAAAAATTTCCATGGCTGGACCCCGGAGGGGCATTTTCCCCCTATTGTAAAATCAATTAGGGCTAATTTTGGGGCCGGATTCTCTTCCCTAGTTCCCCCCCATAAGTATCCCCTCCCTTTTTTTTTTCTCTCCTTCCAAAATCCCCTCTTTTTGAACAACTTTTTCTAACCTGGGGAAAGGAAAACTGTAAAACCTCCCTCGTTTCGATACCTTGTAACCCCCGGGGTTCTATTTGTATTCTCTGGGTTTTTATTAATGATCTCATTGGCCCTCCAAACTTCCTCTCCTCCTCCTTATTTTTAAAAAATACTCACAGTTTTTTCGTTTTTGCTACTTCTTGTTCTAGCTGATCATCCACTTAAAATCGCTGCTTGTTCGGACGGGTTTCCCTCTCGTGGTTACTTCTTCCTTCCTTCTTAACTCCAAACCCCAAATTGCTTCCTTTTGGGAGAAATCCCCAAATCCTTCACTAAAACCCTTTAAATCCCCCACCCAAAAAAAAATTCCCCTACCGTAATTTTTTTTTTTTTTAAATATTATTTTTCCCCCTGATTTTTTTTAACTATTTTTGGCTTCCCAGGGTGGCTTTTAACCACGACAGCCCTCTGAAGTTGCTTATTTTTGCTGGGGGCGTCTTCCCAAAGCCTCAACACTTATTACGCTTTTTTTATGTCCTAATTAGGGTTGGGTGCCCCGGCCCCCAAATCCCTTTCACTGCCCCCCTGCCTGAGTTTTTCCTATTACTTTCTACTTCTCACATAAAAAACCCCTGCTTCCTACCAAAATGCCCCCGCATGCGCTAAGCGTGTCTGGGGGTTTTGGCTTAAATTTAAATTTTTCCATACTCTTTGTTCTTTTTTAATTTTTGTTTATTGCACTGCTTTTTTTATCATAATTTTCTTTTTCTACCTCCTAGCGTAATTTACGGTCTGTTATGATCCATGTTCCATCTACAAATCCTTATCTCACATCGGCCGTTCCTGCAATGTTTCCTACTATTTCCCATATTTTCCCATTGCTTCCCCCTTTACTGTTGCCTTTAATATCATTACTGCCTAACCATGGGGATCTACTCAATTCTTTCTGTATACTCCGTTGATCTTCTCTACGGAAATTTTCACCCTTGCCTCCCGGCGCTCTGAAAATTTTAACTGTTACTTAGCTCATCCACCTCCACAGCTGAGGGATCTGGCTTGCCTACTACGTACCTATACTGGATATAAAACTGTGTACTGGCACTTGGCAAAATAACTAACTACAAGGATTTTAGTTGGCTCGGGGAAAAGGGGAAACCATCGAATGGACCAAACCCTGTCCCTTATGTGTCCAACTGACCTCTACACCGTTTCACCATTTTAGTGCTCAAATACCTCAAAAACCGTTGTCACCATTAGTAGTGCTAAAATGACCATCTAACCGTTGTCACCATTATTAGTGCTCAAAAGCCCATCTACACCGTTGTCACCATTTGTAGTGCTCAAAATGACCACTACACCGTTGTCACCATTATTATGGTCAAAATGACCATCTAAAACCGTTGTCCCATTATGTATGGTCAAATGCCCCTTTACACCGTTGTCCCATTATGTATGCTAAAAATTACCATCTACACCGCTGTCCCTTTGTATTTGTCAAAATGCCACAAAAACACCTTTTGTCACCATTATTGGGGTCAAATGACCATCTACCCGTTGTCACCTTTATGTTGCCCCCCTTTGGGGATGTCTCTACAGCCCTTTGTTACTCTGCTCCCACCAACCCCTTTAAAGGGGGGAAAAATATAAAAATAAAAAAAAAAGATTTAAAAAAATTTAAAAGTCTTTGGGATCTGAATGACAAGGGGGTTAATATATTTCAAATTATAATATTTTAATTTTTTACTTTTCCACTTGTAATTATTATCATTCACAAGTTATCTTAAATATTAAAGTCTTCCCTTTTCCCTCCTAGCGATACGCACGCAAAAATGCTAAAGTCGTTATCCTAATATGTTTACTATTTTTTGGATTTTCGGTTGCACTTCCCCACTTAGATACGCCAGGGTAAGCTAAAGTCTCACCTAATATAGTTTACTATCTCTTAACTTCAGTCGCACTGTTCCCATTTAAAACATCCATGCAAAATGCTCAGTCGTCACCTAATATAGTTTACTATTTTTTGTAACTTCGGTTGCACGTCCCACATTACGTACGCACACAAATGCTCAGTCGTCATCCTAATTAGTTTACTATCCTGGTAACTTCAGCGCACTTTCCCATTTTAACGATACGCATGCGAAATGCTCAAGTCGTCATCCTATATGTTTACATCTCTGAAACTTCAGTCGCACTGTTTCCCCCTTTAAACCGAACGCACATGTAATGCTAAAGTCGTTATCCTGATAAAATTATACTGTCTATCCCCCCTTCCAACGTTTCCCTCTCATTTTTCTTCTATTTCCTTCTTTCCCTTGCCCACAGGGCTGGCCTGTGATATGTTGTAGTTCCCCCCTTGCAATTTGTGAGCGTTTGGGGCCCCCTGGTCTGCCAACGCATCCTACCTTGGAAACCCCAAGTAAAACACTTCATTTCCCCGGGCAACAAAAGAATCACCATAAGTCATGTCTACATCTCTGTTAACAAACATTTCACAACTACCTTTTCAAGGGCGAAATTCCCTCCCCCCAAAGGGGACTTAAATCAATGAACTCGAGCTGCTTCTAAAAATTTCCTCCTAGAAACCCCATTTTCCCTGTTTTGCTACTGCTAAATTTCTACTGGGTTAAAATATAAGCCCAAACCGTGATTCAGACTGAGGCGTGGGGAAATTCCTCTTAGCTTATTGATACTTATTTTTTTCATCTCTTCCCCCATTAAAGTAAATTTTTCGCGTTACACATGACATGCAGACAAGTCAAATTTTTAAAATTTAAGTAAATCTGAACCCCGGATGAGTTTCACAGCATTCGGCAGGTTCCTATGGGTGAAATCGGTTCAGGGGAAAGCCCCGCTAACTCAAATTCCAAATGCGAATGACTAAAGTAATAGGAAAAATGTTAACGGTACCCCAGCCCGAGAAAGTCCCCTAATTTGCTTATTTGGTGGGTTGAAACCTCTTTTTTTTATCATTCTTTTGATCCAAGAATAAATACGATTTTAAAGAAACAAAACCTTTTTCCGGCGAATATTCAAGAAAGTAAGAAGCATTTCCCGGGGGAAAAATATTCTCCAAATGCAAAAATATGGTTACAAATATGTAAGTGGGTTTTTGGGGTAAATAAACACCAGTGGAAAAATTGGTTTTAATGAAATTAGTTTACAAATTTTCAAAATTAATCATTGGGGGCATACCCGGGGGGGCTCCCTCGCCACCCTACCGCCACCCCCCGGGGGAATCCCATGCGCATTCCCCATGCGGTTTTATTCCCATCCCAAGCCTCCCGACAGGAAAGGCATCAACTTCCCCCAGCCATGAACATAAAAAAAAGGGGAAGCACAAGAGGCCGCGGGGGCCTACACGTGGGTTCCTGTGGGCCAAACCTCCACTCCACCTTTCACCCCCATCCATGACCTATCCACTCCCTTTAAAGCCCCCTTTAATGACTCTGCACTAACTACCTGTCTACTGAGACCACCCATTCATTCCCCCCCCCTATTTGTGAACCATTTTTTCCCCCTTTTTTCCTTTCAATTCAAAGGGTTTTTTCCAGCTTAAACCCGGGTTTACTTCTTGTTCTCCCCGGGTTTAAAAACCCGTAAGAATTTTTTCCTAGCTCTCCTTTTTAAAATTTCCCTTATCCACTTAAAAACTTCTAATAAAATCCCCCCTTACCCCTGCGCCTCTCGAGTGATTTGTAATTTTTAATAACTTAAATCTCCTCTCAAAACTAAATTACGCACCCCTTGTATATTTTGGCCCATCCTTCCTCTGCACTGTTTCTAAAAAGGCTTATCCTTCCTGTAATATGGAAAACCCAAAAACTGAACCCCCCTGGTCTAGGTGAGGCCTGCCTAGAGCCGATAAGCTTAGAATAACTTCCGCCTTCTACTTTTAACACTTCGGGTAATGAATCCAAATATTTCTATTAGCTCTATTTCTGGCCTAAATCCCATTTTTCCTAGGTCGAGGTCGGGGCTCCCCCTCCCCCCCAAGATTTTTTTTCCCCTTTCCCTGATCTTTTCAGCAATACTTGTTTAAATGGTGTATCTTTTAAACCGGGGTTTTTTTCTACCAACTTCATAACGCTTCAATTATCAATATTAAATTCCATCTGACTGCCCCACTTCTTTAAAGTTATCTAAGTCTCCCTCCCAATATTTTTTACATAAACCCTGTGATCCAAAAATCCTCCCACTTAGTATCATAGCAAACTTTTTTTATATCCCCTCTAATCCCTACCCATCGTTGATGAAATCAAAAATTTAAGGGGACCCAAAACAGCCCCTTGTGGAACTCCATTTGTCACCAGTCCCCTTCAATTTAGAACCTTTTTTTGAAACCCTTTGTTCCCCTATTACTTAGCCAAGCTCTGTTTCCCAAGGGAAAAACCTCCCATCATTCCATGACCTAACCTTTTTTAAAGGGGTCCTCGTGGGGTACTTTGTCTGCCTTACAAAAGTCCAATATATTATATCATAATCCTTTCTTTTATCTCCCCGTCTCATAAATTTTCCTATAAAAACTAAATAAAGGGGGTGAGACATACCTACCCTTGGTGAATCCATGCTGTGAATCTTGGGAACCCAAACTTGTTTATCTAAATGCCTCTAATTTTTTTTTGCAAAATAGTTTCCCAATAATTTCCCCACCACTGATGTTTAACTTACGGGTCATAATTTGACTTTAGTCCTCTATTTTCCCTTTTTAAAATATGGGACCCTTTCCTTTCCTCCAAAATAATGGCACATCCCCACGAAACCGATTTCCAAAAAATTTGTCCCACTAACGACCATTTAACACCCCCTTCTTTCCCTTTAAAAACCCCTTTGGTACACTAAAATCGGGTCCTGGCGTTTTTAAATGTTTTCATTTTTTCTATACCCTCTTCCACCATTTCCATAGTTATCACAATATTTTTGAGTTTCTCCCCCTTCGCTTTCCTTTGAACACTTTCCCACTATCAAATCGCCCCCCCCCCCCCTGTGTATCCTCCTCTGAAAAAACACTTGAGAAATCATTTAGACTCTTACACAAAACCCCTCATCCGATTTAAGACCTCACTCTGTCCGGCCCTTTAAAGGGCCCCAAACAAATTTCCCCCTTGTCTTTTTTTTATATCCCTGATAAAAACCCTTTTGGGGCCCCTTTTTCGCCTTTTTCTGCTCTTTAATCGCAAAATTGTTCATGTTTACTCGATTTAAAATTTTTTCCACTGTCCTTCCCATCACATTATCTGTTCTTTTTTTTACCAATCCTCCTGGACCTTAAAATTTAAATTTTTCCCTTTTTTAACCCAAATGTTGTTTTTTTAAATTTTTTGGTCATCCATTTTGGATCACTCTTTCTAAACCATTTTTTCCCTAGGGGGAATTTTTCTTTTTTTGTCCGTCAATTATATTTCCTTACAAATGAGGTTTATAACCCTTTCCTCCCCCCTCCCCCACTTCCTTTTCAAACCCTCTCTAATTACCTCCTCGCCCTGGCCCCTCATTTCCCCTGTCTAACCGTTTCTAATTACCTCCTCAGCCTGACCTCACTTCTATTTTTTCCCTTCCCAAATTACCTCCAGGTGTTTTTCCAAATCCTTCAAAATTGGGCCCTTTTCCCTGTCATCCCCCTAATTTCCCTGTTTTTTTTCCCATTTTAATTTTTCCCCCAATTTCCCCCTTTTAAAAAAGCTAAATCTGTCTCAAAAAGGGTCGCTTTTTATCTTTCCCCCCGCCCTCCACTTTTTGTAACAAAATCGCTCTTTTTTTGTCACCCAATAGTCGGAATGTTACTCCTCAGTAGGCCCCTTTGGGATTGTTGACTTAGGAATTATCCTGGTTATTTTTAAAAAATTTTTATCTGCGTCGCGGCACCTAGGGATTAAACCCCAGTCTATATTCCAAAATTTAAAAATCTCCCACCCGCATAGTTGATTATTCGGGCCGGGGCCCTTTGTTTATTTCTTCCCTTTATAGGAGCTAAATCCCTTTACTTTTTTTTTTGGGAGCCTATACACTCCCCCCCAAAAACCTTTTTTCCCCCTCAGTTCCCCCCGAAACCTCTACCCTATAGACTCTATGCTGTCATCTGTTTTTTTAACTTTATTAACACAACACTGCAAAAGCATCTCTTGCATAAAGCGCAAAAAACCCCCCCCTCGTCTCCTACTCTGTCCCCGGGTTTAAAAAATTATACCCAGCTATTTTCACTTCCCCGGGTCAAATACCTTTTTCCGGGCATATCCACCGTGTTTTTCTGTTTAAACTATTATATCAAAAACCTCTTTCACTATTTATTCTGGCTCAAAATCTAAACTTTTTTTTTACTCCTAAGTTTTTATAGTAAACTTTCAAACAACCTTCTTCTTTGGGGTCAATTTTCCCTGTATCTTTACTAAACCCCCCTCTCCTCTTCTTACGATCACTTTAGTTCCCTTCCCTTTTGATAAATCCTCCTATTTTCCGGGAGTTTCCCCTTTCCCCGAAACCCCCGTGTTTTAAAACCCCCGGGGGTTTTTTTTGTCATAAAAAACCCCGCAGTGCATTACCTCCCCTTTTAAAGGGGTTCCAAAAAGATCTTACTCCTTTCCCCCGAAAAATGCAACCCCATCCCTGGGGGTTAAAAGGGGGTTTTTTGGGCCCCAAAAAGGTCCCCCTTTTTCTACAAAAGGCCCAAAACCTTGTCCCTTTCAAAGAAATGCCAGCCGGCCCCTTTAAAGGGAATTTGCCCGGAGTACCACAAATCGTCCAAAAAGCGTCTTTGGGAAAGGGCACTACACACCCCCGGGAACCCACCCCCCTTTTCCCCAACTTTAAACCCCAACTTCCTTTAACCGCCGTAGCAATTTTTCCCCCACTTTTACCCTCAACATCATTTCCCCCCCGCTCAGGCAACGATGGGGTTTTTCCCCCTTTGGGGGGCCATGCACTCAAATTCTTTTCACAACAAACCCCCTTTCCCCCTTCCCCGGATAACTCACCGACTTCATTTCGCATCCCTTTCCCCGTCCCCAGAACCTGCTGTCAAGAAAGCCCCCTTAATTTTTAAACCAAAAACCAAATTTTAAACCTTCGGGGAAAAGATGTATCGTCCCCTTCCCTTCCTTTGTATCTCCCTCTTGCAGCCTGAGAGTACCTGAAATGGGTTTTGTGCCACAACATGGTATTGTTTTTTCCTTTTTTCCTTCAGGGGGGCTCCATATCAAATACCTTCCAAAAACCCCCTCTCTGGGGACTTACTGGGGCCTTTTGTAGTCTCTCGAGTCACATCTCGCTTTTGGTTTCCCCTACCGGTAAAATCCCCGCAAAGTGGGCCCCCCCACTCACTCCCTTGGCCCCTTTACCTCCTACTTAAGAGAAAAGTATCTCCCTTTTTCCCGCCCTTTATCACAAACCTTTTTAATTCGTTTTTACCTTTACTTTAAAAGCCCCATTTCGATCTTTTTAAACGCCTCCAAAATATCCCCTTTGCGCATCTCCACACCCCTTTACTACACCTCCCTCGAAACCCTTTTTCCCCCCCCTCTAAACCCCAATAGTTTTTTTTTAACCCCACCTCCTTTACTCCTCCAAAAACTACCACTCTCAAACCCCCCCAAACACCAACACCATTTCTCTCCCGCCTCCAAAAAACCTCCCTCAAAGACTTCCTTCTATCCCGAGAGCTCAAAAAAACCCAAACCCCCACTCCACGGAACTTCCAGGGGAACTGAAAAGCCTTTTGGGGGCCCCCTTGGCCCCCTCCCCTCCGGGTTGTCTCATCAATACAACCCGATGGGGAAAGGGTCGGTTTCAGGGTACGTCCCAATCCAATAGCTTGAAGTTGGGGGCTGAGGACTATGCAGGTTTGGGAATTGATGGCGTTCCCCTTGAAAGCAAATTTTCCCAAAACAGAAATTTACAAAAATTTAAGATCTTAATTTGGGGGGGGGGGGGGGGTTTTTACTATCATCTTTTCCCTTTTGGGGGGGTGGGGGTTCAGTTGGTTTGCGTCTGGAAGTGGTAACTCGGGGTACCCAGTTCGAAAACTTTCCCGGGGCCAAAACTTTCTGCAATCATCAAATGGCCTAAAACACCCACATACTGCTCATTAAATCTACCTTCGGCGGTGAGGGTGCAAACGGAGGACCAGGGGGGCGGCATGACCTCTTTAAACACAGGGACCACTATAAAAATTTTTGCCTTTTTTCCCCCACGGGGGAGGGCCAAACCCTCACCGCCCTCAAAAGTGAAAACCCCCAGGGCCCACCCCTCCCGACCTGTGGGTCACTGTTCCCCACAGGGGGTTTTTACGTAGGCTGATGTATATATATTTTTATATTATTATATATATATTATATAAAATATAATTATAATTTATTTTATTATATATATTTTAATTTTGTACAATCAAAACCCCCGGGTTAACGGGGCTTAAAAGGGGGGGGGAAAGGGGTGGTCCGTTAAAACCGATTGTCCGTTATAAAACGAGGGGATTTTTCCAAAGGGTTTTGGGAAAAAAATTTTGAAAAAAAAAGAAAAATTGGGGAAAAAAATGAAAAATAATCACAAACACAACCAGACTGGGTTCTAAAGCTGGGGGTAAACTGACCCGGCACTAATGCTGATTGGGCCGCCCCCTTTCCGGAAAAAAAATGAAAAAATAAAATTTCCAAAAAAACCAAAAACCTGTAGCTTGTCAAGCTCAACTCTATGAAAAGTAAAAAAATTATACGAGCCCGATTCACCGTGGCTTCCAAAGGTAAAGGGTTTTATCATGACTAATGCTCATTATTAAAATAAAATTAAAAATGGTTTTGAAAATGCAGTTCTAACATGTGTCACTTTTAGGTCATTTCACTGCGTTTCGCCATAGTAAGGGTGATTTAGGGTGGTTTTAGGTGACGGAGACGTACAGCGGCCCGCCCTAACAACTATATTTACTATTTTAAACAATACCACCTTCTACCATAATCACTAGCCAAAACAGGCCCTTTCCCTTTAATGTTATATCTTAAAATGTAATACTCAAAAATCCTTAAAAAACCCCGCCTTTCCCAAAAAAAAATGAAAATAATACAATTAATTGAGTTGACAATTTCCCAGCGGCGGGTAAGCGGGCCCAATATGAAAAAAAAAAAAAAAAAAAAAAAAAAAAAAAACGCAAATGGTTTTATCCCGAATTCCCCTTACTCGAGGTCCGTTTTTCGAGGTTTGACTGTTATTTCTAAAATTAGTATTTATACGCAACCCCCGTTTTTCCCCGGATTTAGGGGAGCCTGGTCCCCCAAAAACCCCAAAAATCCGGAAAACCCCAACAGTCCCCCGGGCCTTAAACCCCCCCCCCGGCCGTTTAAACTACTCTGTATTTACTGTTTTGGCAACCACCAATATCAAATTTCCCCCCCCCGCGGACTTTTTTCGTCCTTTGGTTTTTGTTTTTAGGGCCCGCGAGGATCCCTTGGGGGAAAACCCCATAGCCCTGGGTGATGTCCTTGAAAGCCCATCAAGGGGCTGTAGTTTGACCTGTCTTCCTCAGGAAGGCACAGGTGAGGCGGATGACAGCGTGTTGCCAGGAGGGAGGGACGCCAGCCGCATCCAGCAGGGTGGGCAAGTCACAGGTGGTAACGTTCAGGGTGAGGAGTTGAGAGTGTAACACTACACGGTGGGAGTGGAAGCGCGGACACTGCAGCAGAAAGTGTTCAATAGTCTCAGAGACGTTCCTGCACCAGGGGCAGTAGGGGTCAGGGGACTGACGGAGGCGGTGCAGGTGAACCGTGAGTGTCATGTGCCCAAATGTAAACAATACGATCGCTGAGCATGCTGCCACCTTGCGGGAGGTGCGGAGAGGGCAGCGGGGGTCAGGGGACTGACGGAGGTGGTGCAGGTGAACCGTGAGTGTCGTGTGCCCAAATGTAAACAATACGACTGCTGAGCATGCTGCCACCTGACGGGAGGTGCGGACACTGACCAGGGGTGACAGGAGACATTCAGACCGTCGGACAACTTTGTCGATTTACGGACTGGACCAGGCATTTGTCCGGGACTCTGACATATCCCTGGACCTCGGATTTTGACCGGCAAATCCGATATCCGGGAAATGGAGGTCCAGGAAAACGAAGGTTGTATATATATATATATATATATATATATATATATATATATATATATATATATATATTATATATATATATATATAATAATTATAATATATAAATATGTATAATTATATATATATCACATCAATCAGGTTATATGGCAGGAGATGATATTAGCATATATATATATTGATGAATAGAATGCTGAGAGTAACACACAAATAAGCATTGAAGTTGATTCCATTGTGGCACTGTGTAGAAAGCATTATCTTCTCCCTTTAGAAAAGTTTTCTTGTAATACCTTGTTCATGTTGAAGAAAATGCTTGTTATCCATTTTAAGCATTTTCCTGAAGTCCCTTAACTGCAGCCTTTTATTTTCAAACTTGTAGAAAGCCACCTTAGGTTGTTTAGGGCAAGGAAGCCCTATAAAGAATAAGCTTGCTAATGTTAAATGTTATCAACAAATTCTGCAGATCATCTCAATTTTCAATGCAGTCAACAACTGCTTCAAGTCTTTACCAAGACGTGATAAGGGCACCCACATTTTGCTTCTCATGTTCATTGTTCTCTCGACTCATTCAATGAAGCCACCAATCAATCAATCATTGGGGGCATACGCCGGGGGGTGCGACGCCTCGCCCACCCTACGACGCCACTCCTGGGGGTCACCACGTGGGAGTCCCCATGCAGGCTCCCTTCCCATACCAAGCAACTCGACAGAAAACATCAACTTGCCCCAGCCACGAGCCTTGTGGACGCCCCCTTGGCTTCCTCCACGCCGAATTGTCTCTTACAGATACAATCCGATGGGAGGAATCGGTTTCAGGGTAGTGTGCCACATGCCCATATAGCCGAAGTTGGTGCTGACGGACTATGCAGGTAATAGGCCTTGATTCAGTCTCACGGTGCAATTGCTGATTTGACACGTAATCATCCCAGCAATATCCCATGATTCTGCAAAGACACTTATTACCGAAGGCATCGATTCGCCTCTTCAATTCCCTATTTAGTGTTCATGTCTCACATCCATAGAGTAAGACAGGGATCACAAGCCACTGGAAGATCCAGATCTTTGTCGCACATGTACCGACAATGCCAAATACTCGTGCTGAGCGAGTCCATAACACCGTGGCCTATGCCAATCCGCCGCAAGACTTCTTGACGCAACCCGCCATCATTATGGACCGCTACCAAGGTTTGTAAAACTTTCCAAGAGCTCAATGTCCTCACTGCACGCATGAACAGGCTGTATTGTTTCATCTAGTAAGTCTCCAAACATCTGGACCTTGGTCTTAAGCCAGGAGACCTCAAGTCCCAAAGGCTTTGCCTCCTCGTGCAGCGCCTCGAGAGCCATCACCAGGACCTCTAGCGACTCAGCAAAGATTACTGCATCATCGGCAAAAACAAGATTAGTGATCTTGGTGTTGCCGACGGATGCTCCACAATCACTTTGATCTACAACCTTGTCCAATACCCAGTCCATACAAGTGTTGAAAAGTGATGGGGCAAGAACGCACCCTTGCCTCACTCCTGTATTCACAGGAAAGAAGCTGGATACACCTCCCCCACACTTCACAGCACTCTCAGTCCCAGAGTACAGACCAGTCATCAAACCAATAGTCCTTGCAGGAATCCCACGAAGTCACAGAAGATCCCAGAGTAACTCACGATGCACTGAGTCAAATGTCTTTTTGAGATCCCAAGCCATGCTATTATGCTATATTTGTAGGTAATGTTTTCCTTTGACTTCAGTAGAGTCTTGTTGAAGGTCTAGCTCGCAGGGTTATTTGAGAGCCTCTTATCTGTGTTGTCCCCCACTCCTGGTTCTCATTGTATTATTATTTCCCCCTAAACACAAGCATCCTCAAATGACCTGAAAGTTATGACCATAGAACTCTAGGAACAGAATCATTTAATTCTTATCACCTGGTCCTGCAGAATTAAGGCAATATTAATGTTGTGTCTTGGTGTAACTTTAAAAAAAAACTTTCACTTGCTTACCGGTACAGGAATGACAGTGTTGGTGTCGTAGGGCTGGAATGCAACTTGTCTTTTGCTTTTTTGAAATTTGTATTGTTGGGGCCTCACTGTAGTTATTAGAAAGGGCAGAGTGTTGATGGTGATGATGGAGATACATATAATAGTACACAGTAGGGATAGTATGTAGTGACAGTAGTAGTTATGGCTCCAGTGCACAGTAGTTGCAAGAAGTTGTTGATACTGTAAATATATACAGTCAAACCTCGATATAACGGACGAAAGGGGGGAGGAGTGGTCCGTTAAAGCCGATTGTCCGTTATAGCGAGGGTATTTTCCCAAGGGTGGAAAACTATATGAAAAAAACGGAAAAATTGTGAAATAAATGAGAAATAATCACAAACACAACCAGACTGTGTAGCTATGCTGGGAGGTAAACAGTGACTGGCACTACATGCTGATGGTCCGCTCCTACACGTGAAATAAATGAGAAATAATTACAAACACAACCAGACCGTGCAGCTAGTCAAGCTCAAGCTCTAGTGAAAGGTAAACAAATACAAGCTACTATCAGCCAGATTCAGCCGTGGCTTCCAAAGGTACTGCTTATTATCATGACAAATGCTCATTATTATATATATGATATGGTTGTGAAGTGCAGATCTATACACGTGTAACTATTTTGGTCAGTGTAGCACTGCGTGTCACCTTAGATAAGGGTGATTTAGGGTTTTGAGGTGACAGGGAGACGTAGCAGCGGCCACGCCATAAAACTAATACAGGGAGGTTCCGTTATACGAGCATTCGATATACGAGAATCCGATGATGCGAGAGGTGTAAATTAGGGTCTATTTTCAATATACGAGATCGAAAATCCAATGTTACGACATTCAAACTACGGTGAGTAAAATTACCAAGTTATTTACTAAAGTAAATTATAAGTTATTTACTAAAATTATAAAGTCATTTACTGATTATATGATTTTACCTAAGGTTGTACGATAATTCAATCTGATGGTGGTGGTGGTGTGGTGGTGGTATTTCATAATTGTTATTCTTCCTCCTCTCTGTACCCACGGCTGAAATGGCATATTTAACACCTCACACACACCCTACCACGTATATAATACCACGCTAACCCTAAATAACACCTATAACGGCATTAGAAACACGAGTTATAGTGGTTATATGAGGCCTAACACAAGCGGCCTGCCTCTCGGCGACGCTATAAGACACTTGTTGTGAAGGCTACGAACACATTTTATTTCCACTGCACTAATGCACTCTTTCGCCACTGCACTAATGTCGCCAGGCACAATATATTACAAATTTTAGCATAAATGCTAAAAGCTCGCTTCGCTCGCTTGGACAATTAGTTAAGAGACGAAATATAACTTTCTGCCAAATTTCTTCCTTTGTGCCTGTATCTTTCTTGCCCACACATTCGTGGAAACATTTTATAAGCCTATATGACACCTGATTTTGGCTGAAATAGGTGTCGCGAGCTTGGACAAAAATGTGATAATTCTGGTGGCTCGGCACGACAATGTGGCCTACAAAAATTCACAACCCTGGACAATGTACAATGATTCAGATGCGCAGAGACGAGTTTGTGGGCAGTGGAAGAGGTCTGTGCACCCCTCCCTTGTCCCTTACCTACCTTACCCTCTCGAGTCTATTGTATCACACGGCGTCCCCAAGAGTACTACATATGTGTTTGTTGCTTGTATGTATTGTGCCTTGTGAGTCGATTTTAGTGATTTGCTGGTTTACTTAATGTGCTTATTGTGACTTATTTGTACTCTGTCCTACTGTGCTGTCACACTCTTAATTCACTGTGTTTTGTGTGGTGGTGTGGTGGTGTGGTATATAGAGCCCTATATTTGAGAGTTTGAGAGTTTTTTGTGTTTGCTATAGTTTATTTTAGCTTGAAAAACTTTTTTTTTTTTTTTTTTTTTTTTTTTTTTTTTATTTTTGATGGGGTCCTGGAACCAAACCTATATTTTACCATTAGTTATGTGTTTCGTTATACGAGATTTGGCTTTACGAGTATGCCAGGTGGAACCTAACTGGTCGTATCTTCGGGACCTCCCTGTAGTCACTATTTTAAACAAGACACCTTCTACCACTAAATCACTAGCAACACAGGCTCCTTCCTTATAATATTACATCTTAATATGTGATACATCAAAACTCCTTATAACCCAAGCATTCCAAAGTAAAATGAGAAAATAATACAATTATGTTGAGTTGACAATTCGAGCGGCGATAAGCGGTCTAATATGAAAAAAAAAGAGAAAAAAAAAAAGTCACGCAAATGGAGTCCGTTATATCCGAAGTCCGTTAAATCGAGGTCCGTTATATCGAGGTTTGACTGCATATCATCTTACTCTTCATTAAAGATGTAGTTAATTTGTTAGTGAACACAGAACCATGTAATTGATTATGAACATGTGTTATGCAGGTATTTAGAATATTATCACACTATGTACCTTGTGTGTGTGTATGTGTGTGTGTGTGTGTGTGTGTGTGTGAGAGAGAGAGAGAGAGAGAGAGAGAGAGAGAGAGAGAGAGAGAGAGAGAGAGAGAGAGAGAGAGAGAGATCTTGTTCGTCTTTGTGAAGCCTTGTCTGTCTGAAATAAACTTGTTTCCGAATTTGGAATGTGTTGCATATATTCCATCAATATATATTTGTTCAAAACATGATTGAATGAGTGACAAAGTGCTAAAAAAATAAATAATATCAGGTAATGGTCTGCTAGTCACTGCCGTTCTCTAAGAACATATACTTTTAAGTGTTTCAAGAGTGACAGTCAATTAAATTCCATGTGACTTGCCTTGTTGTCGTTAAGAATCATGTGTTTTTTGCCTACTAAATCAAAATCCTGACTTACTTGGGTTTCGCGCATCACATTAGTGATATGATGAAGGATACTATAGGATGATGGAGGCAACAAATATGGTGTAGATCGAAAAAGCACAACTGATACCTTCTCGATACAAAAATGTTTTATCAAAGAGTTGGAATGTGTTAGGTAAATTTGTGGTGTTAAGAATAGGATATTTGAGGAAAATGCGAAGATTTATTCCATCCTAACTGGAAAGCATACAAACCTTGCACAATCAGGAAAACTAACTCATTAGATAGTTTTAGTATTTCTCTATATTTTTATGAACATTCCTCATACAAAGCTTTCATGAATTGTTCCTTGGTGAGTGAGGAAAGCAAAACATATTTGAGCACCCCTCCCCACCTCGTATCCACCGCCCATTGTCACTGAGGGGGCATCAGGTCCAGGGATTGTGACCTGACGTTTGGGGTAGGACAACAATTATTCCCTTGGGCTTAACCCTCTGTCCCTGGTCTGACAATTTTAGTCAGGCCTTCTTCTTCTTTCTTTTCTCTCCTTCCCCCTATCTCTCCCTTTCTGCGTCTCTATCCTCTATCAAAACTGTTAGGAAATAATGCAATGGAACAGATAGGAAATAATGCAATGGAACAGATAGGAAATAATGCAATGGAACAGATAGGAAATAATGCAATGGAACAGAAAGGAAATACAGTAAACCTTCTCTTATTCGAACCAATTTGAGGGAGACCTGGGTCGAATTAGCCAAAAGTCTGAATTATCTGATGGTTACCTCTAGCCCTTCCACACAATAAGAACTCATTCAAACATGCCAAAACAGCACAGATTATATTACATGTACTCACCAAAACATGGCTGATACTGAAATCTTGTAATGCAGTACTACTGTACACTGAGCACTCAGGCGTCACTGATAGTAATAATCCACTTCAAGGCTAGAGAGGCAACAGAAGAACACGTGGTTGTATGAGGGAGCACTCTGCGGTGAGATGTTGCCAGGAGGGAAACGCACGAAAGACTGAGGCAGCTGCGGCCCGCATGGGAGAGGTCGGACTCGCACTAGTAAGGTTCGGATAATTCAAACTTCTGTTCGAATTATGGAAAGTTGTTGAAAATTTTGAACTGGCCTGAAACAGGTTGAATTATCTGAAGTTCGAATTATATGGGTTCGAATTAGAGAGGGAGTACTGTAATTCAATAGAAAAGATAGGAAATAATGCAATGAAACAGATAAGAAATAATGCATTGAAACAGATAAGAAATAATGCAATGAAACAGATAAGAAATAATGCAATGAAACAGATAAGAAATAATGCAATGGAAAAAATAAGAAATCAATCTTTAACGCTGTGGCCGGATAATTAAACCTGGTAGTGGTGAGCACATGGTCCCGAGTTCAAGTCCCACCAGGAGCAACTGTTTCTTCCATCGTCGAGTGACCGAAGATACTCACGTGCTGCCCATCCACCTCACCTTCGACTGTGAGTGTGGCGTATAGCACCAGGGGGCAGCATGAGCCTCAAAGCATCACAGGTGTAACTTAAAAGATCCAGCCTGTGGCACTATGGGCGAGGGCCAACCATCACAGCCCGCTACAATATGCAGGGCCAACCACCTGAACCCTCAAGAAGGAAGATTAAAAACCTAAAAACAAGAATTAAGTTAAAAGCCGACAGTCGCTATTGGCTAAAACAAAAAAAAAAAGAGATAAAAAGGAAATACACACAACCCTCATTTTTCCGGACCTCCATTTCCCGGATATTGGATTTGCCGGACAAAATCCGAGGTCCGGGGATATGTCAGAGTCCCGGACAAATGCCTGGTCCAGTCCTTAAATTGACAAAGTTGTCCGACGGTCCGAGCATCTCCTGTCACCCTTGGTCAGTGTCCGCGCCTCCTGCCAGGTGGCAGCATGGTCAGCGATCGTATTGTTTACATTTGGGCACAAGAAACACTCACAGTTCACCTGCACGGCCTCCGTTAGTCCCCTGAACCCCACTGCCCCTGATGCAGGAACGTCTCTGAGACTATTGAACACTTTCTGCTGCCTCCCGCCAGGTGGCAGCATGGTCAGCAATCGTATTGTTTACATTTGGGCAAAAGAAACACTCACGGTTCACCTGCACGGCCTCCGTTAGTCCCCCGAACCCCACTGCCTCTGGTGCAGGAACGTCTCTGAGACTATTGAACACTTTATCGTGCCTCCCGCTAGGTGGCAGCATGGTCAGCGATCGTATTGTTTACATTTTGGCACAAAAAACACTCACGGTTCACCTGCACAGCCTTCGTTAGTCCCCCGACCCCCACTGCCCCTGGTGCAGAAAGTCTCTGAGACTATTGAACACTTTCTGCTGCAGTGTCAGCCCTTCCACTCCCACTGTGTAGTGCTACGCTCTCAACTCCTCACCCTGAACGTCGGCGGCGGCTGGCGTCCACCCCTCCCGACAACACGCTGTGATCCGCCTCACCTGTGCCTTCCTGAGGAAGACAGGTCAACTACAGCGCCTGTGATAGCATCATAGGACATCACCAGGGCTCAAAGTGTTCCCCAAGGGATCCTCGCAGCCCTAAAAACAACAACAAAGTGACGTAAAAGTCCGCGGCGGGGTAGTTGATATTGGCGGTTGCCGGACAGTAAATACTAGAGTAGGATAAACGTCCAGGGGTGGGTAATGGCCTCGGACTTTTACAATTCCCAGACGTTTGCGGTTCCCGAACCAGTGCTCCCCCCTATTAGTCCGGCAAAACGAGGTTTGTGTGTAATGCAATGGAATCGATAGGGAATAATGCAATAGAACATATAGAAAGAAATGAATACCATGGAATAGATAGGAATTAAAACTGGAGAAATAGAGAAGAAATTATATAAGAGAATAGATAGGGACCAATAATACAACGATATAGATAGGAATAGCTATACAATAGTGGAAAAGAAGATGAATATGATATGATTCAATGGAAAAGATTTGGAAATGATGCAGTCGAATACTGTTGTTAGGCAGAAATTTATACAATACAGAAGGTTGACGAATTCATGAAAAAAACAGATAGAAATGAAATAATTCAAGAATACTAAACACACACCATAAACACACACACACACACACACACACACACACACACACACACACACACACACAAACACACACACACACACACACACACACACAGGTTACATAGAGATGAAGAGTACAAACATACTCTCTAGTCCCTTATTATGCCCACATACCCTGAACCTCCACCATCACATACCCTGAACCCCCACCATCACATACCCTAAACCCCCACCATCACATACCCTGAACCCCCACCATCACATACCCTGAACCCCCACCATCACATACCCTGAACCCCCACCATCACATACCCTGAACCCCCACCATCACATACCCTGAACCCCCACCATCACATACCCTGAACCCCCACCATCACATTCCCTGAACCCCCACCATCACATTCCCTGAACCCCCACCATCACATACCCTGAACCCCCACCATCACATCCCTGAACCCCCACCATCACATACCCTGAACCCCCACCATCACATTACCCTGAACCCCCACCATCACATACCCTGAACCCCCACCATCACATCCCTGAACCCCCACCATCACATACCCTGAACCCCCACCATCACATTCCCTGAACCCCCACCATCACATTCCCTGAACCCCCACCATCACATACCCTGAACCCCCACCATCACATACCCTGAACCCCCACCATCACATACCCTGAACCCCCCCATCACATACCCTGAACCCCCACCATCACCATACCCTGAACCCCCACCATCACATCCCTGAACCCCCACCATCACATACCCTGAACCCCCACCATCACATTCCCTGAACCCCCACCATCACATACCCTGAACCCCCACCATCACATACCCTGAACCCCCACCATCACATACCCTGAACCTCCACCATCACATTCCCTGAACCCCCACCATCACATACCCTGAACCCCCACCATCACATACCCTGAACCCCCACCATCACATACCCTGAACCCCCACCATCACATACCCTGAACCCCCACCATCACATTCCCTGAACCCCCACCATCACATTCCCTGAACCCCCACCATCACATACCCTGAACCCCCACCATCACATACCCTGAACCCCCACCATCACATACCCTGAACCCCCACCATCACATACCCTGAACCCCCACCATCACATACCCTGAACCCCCACCATCACATTCCCTGAACCCCCACCATCACATACCCTGAACCCCCACCATCACATTCCCTGAACCCCCACCATCACATACCCTGAACCCCCACCATCACATACCCTGAACCCCCACCATCACATACCCTGAACCTCCACCATCACATTCCCTGAACCCCCACCATCACATACCCTGAACCCCCACCATCACATATGCTGAACCCCCACCATCACATACCCTGAACCTCCACCTCACATCCCCTGAACCCCCACCATCACATACCCTGAACCCCCACCATCACATATGCTGAACCCCCACCATCACATACCCTGAACCTCCACCATCACATCCCTGAACCCCCACCATCACATATGCTGAACCCCCACCATCACATTGCTGAACCCCCACCCCCACATACCCTGAACCTCCCACCATCACATTCCCTGAACCCCCACCCCCACATCCCCTGAACCCCCACCCCCACATATGCTGAACCCCCACCCCACATATGCTGAACCCCCACACAGGCAAGGATGTAGTGTATATTTCAAACTAGATTCAAACTGGAAGAGCGTAGATTTAAAACAGAAATAGGGAAAAACTGGTTCACACATAGGGTGTTAAATGATTGGAATGGACTCAGTCGTCAGGTGGTCAGTGCGGAGTCAATAGCGCTTTAAAAGGAGGCTGGATATATTCATGGATGGGGTTGAAAGGTGGATGTAGGTAGTGTTAAGTAATAGGAACTACCATGTGTAGGTCTCGTGTCCTCTTGTAGCTTCCTTATTTTCTTATGTTCTTATGTTCTTATGTTCTTATGGAATTCAATGATATCCTCCCTCACAGGCAGAGTGATGGCAGGGTGCAGTAGAGATGGCTTTCAGTTCAGTGGTGTCCTGCCTCTCCTGTCTCTCAATCAGGTCAGTCTGGTGAGGGCCTGTCTTGTGTGTGTGCTGGGCTTAACACTATCATGTTTTTGTATTAAGAAAAAAAAAATTATCCTTTTTTTTAACACTTATGTTTTTGTATTAAAATTATTTTTTTATTCTTTTTTTTTTTAAGGAAGTATGTAGGTCTATCTATTATGTCTTGAATGTTTGACCTTTTTTTTCTTTATTTCTTTTGAGGGAGATTGTGGAGGTCCATCTTGTGTGTCTGGAAGGGCGGAGTATACTGTTTTTTATTCTTTATATTCTTGATAAGGATCTTGTGTGACTTTAGTGCAGTGGTAAAGTTTTTTCTTTATTTTCTTAATGGAGATTGTGAAGAGCCTCTTATGCCTTGAGTGGTGGGGTGTGAAGTTTTGATCTTATTTTATTAACCCGTAAAGCGCGGCTATGCCCATGTGGTCACTCACTAAGAAAACGCGAGTATGCCCAATTGGGCGGCCGCCAAATTAAAAAGGTGGGCTAATTTTTCGGCCGGTGAAATCTGGCAACTCTACTTTACCTGAGAATGACCCAGGGGTCACACATAGGCTCAGTGACCCAGTGACCAGCATGGAAGGTGAAGGTGCTGACAGGTCTCTCCCTATCGCGGGCAGAGAGATTAGAGAGGAAGACCCTTGCAGCCTGTTTTCTGTGAACGAGCTGTACCTTGGATTCCATAAACCTCAACGCTCTTCATCTTGCAAGTACAATCATAGAATAACCACAAGACTTTAGCAAAAAAATTGTTTTTTTATCGGTTGCACAAATATATGGCGAATACATTGATACACATTCAAGTTTGTTTAGCGACTATAAGAATTCTGGCAAAAGTCCCGCGTACACACAGATATTGTCACACAGGTATCCGCAGTTTACGGGTTAATGGAGATTTTTCTTATTATTTTGTGGGTAGCCTACTGCTTATGGTCTCCTATGTAGGATGGGTGGAAATTGGCTCCTTATTATATCGTATGCAACTTTTGTAAATATTCTATTTTCGTGAACCAAGTTTCATTTCAGTCCTCAGAGTGGTAGAATATGAACCATGATGTTTTTGTTTCAGATATCAGTGAAGAAAATGATCCAAAATGATGTATTGCCTGAAGGTTTGTGAGGCTCGGCTGGCTTCCTGTCGGAGGTGTGGTGGTCGGTGGTACAAGTACATAAGTGGATGACCACTGAATCTGTGGTGGATACTCAGAGAACCGGTAGTCCATCCACATCCACATCGGAGGAAAATCCAAGTATCCGCCACAGATTGTGTGGTCATCTGCTTGGAGTGGCAGTTTTGATGGTCCAGGAATCCACTGTGGCACAAGATCGGTGCCCTTCTCAACACCAGCTGTGTACTTGTATCACCGACAGCCACACCTGCAGACAGGAAGCCAGCTGAGCTCCCTCACACAGCACCAGCCAGTACACCAATTTGGACCCTTTCTTCACTGATCCCTGAAACAAAGCACCATGAATTAAACTGTTCCACTCTGAGGACTGAAATGTAACTTGTTCCACGAAAATAGAACAATATTTACTAAAGCTGCATAAGGTTTATGATAGGAAATTAATATTCACCTGCCCTTTATGCATCTCTGAATGATGGAGTGTAATATATTTTTCCTTTATTATCTTGAATGAATGGTGATGTTATAGAAGAAGTGAAGCAGTTTTGTTATCTTGGTGACATGTTAGATAGCGAGGGTGGAGTGGAGAGAGCAGTAAGAAAATTAGTAATAACTACGTACATGGATAAAGTGGAGAGAGGTAGCGGGACTGCTGATAGACAAGAGTATTCCACTGAAAAACAGAGGAAGAGTATTTGAAGCATGTATAAGACCAGTTTTGCTGTATGATTCTGAGACATGGGCTTTGACAAAGAAATTAGAGGATGTGTTGGTTGGTTGTGATCGGAGGATGTTGAGATATATGACAGGGCTCACATGGAGAGATGAAGTGTAGCCTACAGTGAAGAGGTGGCAAGAAAATGTGGATTGGAGGAGCTGAGTACAGTGCCGAGATTAAGGCGATTGAGGTGGTTTGGGCACGTGAAGAGGAGAGAAGGTGGTGAGGCATTGGGGAGAGCTGTTGGAGTGGAAGTGCCAGGTGAGAGTAAGGAGATTGAGGTGGTTTGGGCACGTGAAGAGGAGAGAAGGTGGTGAGGCATTGGGGAGAGCTGTTGGAGTGGAAGTTTCAGGTCGCCGTCCACCGGGCAGACCAAGGAAGACATGGAGGCATTTGTTGAAGAGGATCTGGCAGCATTGGGCATTGAAGAAGTTGAGGCAATGGATATGAATAGTTGGAAGTGTATCATCAGCCGTCTAACCTCATTAAATATTATGCGAAAAACTAACGTTAAATAGAAAGAAGAAGAAGAAGAAGAAAGGGAGACCGTTTAAGGTCTATCTTTGGTGTCTAGTGATGGAGGAAGAAAGTTATTTCATATTTATTTTATTTATTTATTTATTCTTCTTTTTTTTTAACAAGCTTGTGGAGTGTGATGCTTTGAGTGATGGAGTACAGGATTTATTTATTTTCTTCATTTCCTTGTAGGAGATTGTGAGGAAGTTTATCTTCTGTGTCTTTTTGCTAAGTTATTTTAGATGTAGTTTCTCTATCTTACTTACCTTTATCTTTTTATAGTACAGGTTGAAGTTCCCAAACTCGGCATCCCAAGACTCGGCAACACCCAAAACTCGGCTATGGTTCCGGATTTTCCAAAACACGGCAGAACACCCAAAACTCGGTGCGTAGTTGCCGGGTTGGCCCGTGGTGCCACACATAGGCCGCTTGGTTTTCCCGCAGATTGGTTTGTGTTATGTCAGGGGTTGTGACTGTAGAGTTGTTACACATGTTATTTTGTTACTTACAGGTCTGTTATTGGTATTATGGCTCCCAAGGTCCAGGAACACTACTGGTGGAAGTGAAAAGAAAAGGAAGAACAATGTGTAACTATTCTGAGAAAATTGACCTTTTGAAGAAGTTGGTGGCTTTTTTTTACCTTAATATATCTACGTTCTAAAAGTCGGAAAATTCCATTACTCGGCTCGGCACTGGTCCCGAGGTTGCCGAGTTTGGGAACTTCAACCTGTACAAGGGGGATGGCCAAGGGTGAGAAAACGGATTTCAAAAAGGTTAATGACTGGTTAATGGTGCCTCAAACAGTTGAAGAAATATATCAGAAAGGAATAAAAACAAAATAGGATTAGGGTTGGTGCTTTGTATGGCGGGCATTACCTCCATGACAGACAATTGAAAGGCTATTCTTAATATTTGTCCATTTGTATGTACTGACAGGGCAGGCTTGCAGCGGAGGACGTGACACCAACTGACCATGTTCCTTGCACCAACGCAGCACAGGTTAGTTATGGCTGTAGTTGTATTGTAATAGTAGGTAGTAGTAGTAATCATCAGCATCATCATAATCATCATCATCATCATCATCATCATGAAGAGAGTACGGGAGCACATCAGAGAACTGAAGGACAGAAAAAATACTAGTGATCAACTTACCACAGTCTGATCAACTACAGAGGGAAAAAAAAAAAAAAAAAAAAAAATATATATATATATATATATATATAATATATATATATATATATATATATATATATATATATATATATATATATATATATATATATATATATATATATATGAAGAGGATCATGGTAGGTGTGAAAATCTCAGAGAAATCTTCACGTAAATGGAAAGGACTTTGGTATTAATCAGGTACAAAAATTAGGAAAACAAGGAATGATAATGATGATAAAACTACGGCAAGGGGAACCACATCCAACCTTTGTTAGTTAGCTGTGAGATGAGAGAAAAATGGAACATTATGAGAAATGCTAAGAACTTTAAATAGGGAAGGGACTCCATCATAGGGAAGATAGGCATAAGCCTGGATCTAACTCGGAAAGAAAGAGAAAGAGAAAGGGAATTGAGACAGGAGCTAAATAAGCGCAATGCACAGGGAGAGAGGATTACATATAACAAGAATGGAAGATGGTGCAAAGCAACAAAGGGAAGAGGGAGAATACACTTATATATCATCCACAGGACAATACTGATAGTTTTAGCATTAGTCAGCATAAGAGAATAGGAAATAGTTGGAACAGAAATCATGTAGATGATAGAATACTGGTGGAACGCCGACGTGAGTTTCGACAGGGGATGCTTGCAGCCTATGTTGATCTCAAGAAGGCGTTTGACTCAGTGCATCGTGAGTCACTCTGGGATCTTCTGCGACTTCGAGGGATTCCTGCAAGGACTATTGGTTTGATAACTGGTCTGTATTCTGGGACTGAGAGTGCTGTGAAGTGTGGGGCAGGTGTATCCAGCTTCTTTCCTGTGAATACAGGAGTGAGGCAAGGGTGCGTCCTTGCCCCATCACTTTTCAACGCTTGTATGGACTGGGTATTGGACAAGGTTGTAGATCAAAGTGATTGTGGAGCATCCGTCGGCAACACCAAGATCACTGATCTTGTTTTTGCCGATGATGCAGTAATCTTTGCTGAGTCGCTGGAGGTCCTGGTGATGGCTCTCGAGGCGCTGCACGAGGAGGCAAAGCCTTTGGGACTTGAGGTCTCCTGGCTCAAGACCAAGGTCCAGGTATTTGGAGACTTACTAGATGAAGCAGTACAGTCTGTTCATGCGTGTGGCGAGGACATTGAGATCTTGGAAAGTTTTACATACCTTGGTAGCGCAGTCCATAATGACGGCGGGTCACGTCAAGAAGTCTTACGACGGATTGGCATAGCCCACGGTGTTATGGACTCGCTCAGCGGGAGTATTTGGCGTTGTCGGTACCTGTGCAGGAGGACAAAGATCCGGATCTTCAAGTCGCTTGTGATCCCTGTCTTACTCTATGGTTGTGAGACATGGACACTAAATAGTGACTTGAAGAGACGAATCAATGCCTTTGGTAATAAGTGTCTTCGCAGAATCATGGGGTATCGCTGGGATGATTACGTGTCAAATCAGCGATTGCACCGTGAGACTGAATCGAGGCCTATTACCTGCATAGTCCGTCAGCGCCAACTTCGGCTATATGGGCATGTGGCACGCTACCCTGAAACTGATCCTTCCCATCGGGTTGTATCTGTAAGAGACAATCCGGCGTGGAGGAGGCCAAGGGGGCACCCACAAGGCTCGTGGCTGGGGCAAGTTGATGTTTCTTGTCGAGAGCTGCTTGGTATGGGAAAGGAGCCTGCATGGGAACTCGCGCGTGGTGACCCCCGGGAGTGGCGTCGTAGGGTGGGCGAGGCGACACGCCCCCCGGCGTATGCCCCCAATGATTGATTGATTGATAGAATACTAGATAGGATTAATGATTTTTCCTCATTAGTATAGCAACTCATTAGTATACTGTACAAGGATTAACCAAAACTAAAGCACCTGAGATAAAACAGTTGCTAACAAACAGTGACATCTTATACATTACTGAAACACAAAACATTTTTTTCTCTTGAATCGATTCTTCTTTTTTGCATTGATTAAGTGCATCTTTGAATGCTTTTCTGCTTTGAGTCATTGCCTCAAAAAGGTCAGTGTCCTTAGTCCTCCCTTGTGCAAGCCAGGTCTGCTCCCTGGTCCGGGCGTGTAACCCTTTCACTCTGCGGTTCCAGATTGGTATTATTTTATATTTTTTCTTTTTAACTTTCATTCTAAGAAACTTAGAAGACCCTTCTTTCACTGCGAAAACAATGTCACTGTACAGCTTATGTATCTGTTGCAAATGAGCCTCATGTCTACCATCTAAAATTAGTCAATTAGCTACATTTGTATCATGAATGTACTACACTATATTGAGGGGACATGAGTTTCATTTGAGGAATATTTTCTAATGTTAGTATATTTTAGTTAATACATTTCTGATGATTTGTTTCTTTTGGTTTATTATAATCTCTTATTTTTTTATATAGTCCTGGCACATTTACTGCATTTACCTTCATACAAGTTGTAATTGGCATATGAGCAACACTGAAGTCTGAGAGAATCATAGATTACATTGATATTTGTATATTTGTGCTACCATAGCTCTTTCTTACTAGGGTATTTGATCCAACCATTTACTGTAGGTATGATACCCTATGATAAGAGAATAAAAGTGGATGGATCTAAATGACTAAAATCGAAACATTCCAAATCATTCCTCAACATAAAACCAGAGAGGTGCTGCCAGGCTCTACCAGTATATGGGCCACCACTAAAATCTCAAAAGTAGTTTATACTTTCCAATTTATACTTGTGATTATTTGTGAAGCATCAGCATGCTTATTATTTTTCACCACACTTATAGGGTGGTAAATGATTGGAAATAGGGTGATAAATTATTGGAAATAGGGTGGTAAATGATTGGAATAGGGTGGTAAATAATTGGAATAGGGTGGTAAATTATCGGAATGGACTGAGTAGACAGGTAGTTAATGCAGAGTCAATAGGGAGCTTTGAAAGGAGGCTAGATAAATTCATGGATGGGGACGAAAGGTGGATGTAGGTACAGTAAAAGCCTTATAACTCAGCACGATAGGGGCTCTGGCCCTTGCCGAGTTATTCAATGTGCCGAGTTATGCAATGTCCTCCTCTGATATGGGTATAACATTTTTTTTTTTTTTTTTTTTTTTAAATGTAAATACAGTACAGGGAGGTCCTGAAGATACGAGCAGTTAGGTTCCACCTGGCATACTCGTAAAGCGAAATCTCGTATAACGAAACACATAACTAATGGTAAAATATAGGTTTGGTTCCAGGAACCCATCAATTAAAAAAAAAAGACATTTTTCAAGCTAAAATAAACTATAGCAAACACAACAAACACACAGCGTCTATATTACCCACACTGTACTACCTATTCTGTAGAAAAAGCATTCTGAAAGAGAAAATAGCACACAAAATAACATAACTGCACATTAATTAAACATAAAACATGCATAACAAGCAAAAAAGACGTTGTAAAGTAGGACACCGCGTGATACAAGAGAAGGTAGTGTAGTGGTCCCAAGGTTGGGGCCGCACACTTGGCTAATTACTCCTAAAGGTTAGGCCGCGCCATATGCTTAATTACCCTTCAGGTCACGCCTTGCTAGGGGTGACCTGACTGCGGTCCCAAGGTTGGGGCCGCATACCTGCTAATTACCCCTAAATGTCAGGCCGCGCCATATGCTTAATTACCCTTCAGGTCACGGCTTGCTAGGGGTGACCTGACTGGGGTCAACCAAATACCCCTTTGTCTAGCCCGGGAGTGGTAGGGCACGCATTTTGAACTTGATAATTTTACTCACCCCAGTTTGAATGTCGTATCATTGGATTTTCGATCTCGTATATTGAAAATAGACCCTAATTTACACCTCTCGTATCATCGGATTCTCGTATACCGAATGCTCGTATAACGGGACCTCCCTGTACTGTAAAAGCATAAAAACTACACTTACCAGTGAACGGGTAGAATGTGCTGGATTTTATATCAAACTCAGCACAAATAGCACGCATGGACGCATCTGCATCCATCCTTGCCAGCACTTTCACCTTTTACTGCAGGCTCAGGCTCTTCAATTTCATTCCCTTCCTGCTGGAGACACCCTTGCGTGATGGAGCTGACATCTTGATATACAGTACTGTATGATGTAATCCCAAAACACATAAAATAGGTGACAAAGTAAAGCAAAGGTCAGGTACCAGCGCGTAGGCTGAGCCGTGTTTTTGTTGTCCAAGCACCGTCTTGGATTACGAATCCCAATCCAATAACACTTGCTGAAATGTGTGTTACACTACTTTGTGATATTGTTTGCAATGTTTTGTATTGATTTTTATTTCAGCTCCTACCAAGCCTGTTGTGTTTTTGAAGCAGAAAACAAAAATTTTCAATTTCGACAAAAACCGGAATTCGTATCCAAGACGGTGCTTGGACGACATAAACACGGCTCAGCAGCTGACAGCCTACACGCTGGTTCCCGACCTTTGCTTTACTTTGCCACCTATTTTACGTGTTTTGGGATTAGTACATCATACAGTACTGTATATCAAGATGTCAGCTCCATCACGCAAGGTTGTCTCCAGCAGGAAGGGAATGAAATTGAAGAGCCTGAGCCTGCAGGAAAGGGTCAAAAGGACATAAACACGACTTTATGCGACTGAGGATATGCCAAGTGTAAGCAAAGAGATGCAGTTATAACATCAAAAATATGCCGAGATACATTATTTTTTGCTGACTTTCTGTTTACATGTTCACACAAGAGGTTGTGAGGGCATGATATGCCGAGTGAAAACCAAGAGATGCAGTTTAGGGGAGGCGGTAGCAGAGTGGTTAGCGTCACCGAGTGGCGTTCTCGAAGACCTGAGTTCGATCCCGAGTGAGACCCATAAATCCACTTGAAATCTTTCTGCACCATCGAGTGGCCTAAGAACACCCACATGCCCTGTCCATTAACTCTACCTTCGACTGCGAGTGCATCGGAGGACACAGGGGGGCAGCATGAGTCTCTAATTACAGGGCGTCACTATAAGAATCCTGCCTGCACCACCACGGGCGAGGGCCAACCATCACAGCCCTCGAGTGAGCCTCCAGGGCCTACCATCCCACCCATGGAGGTCACTGCCTACACGCGCTATAGGCAGATGTAAAAAAACCCAAAAAAAAAAACAACTTTGTCTTTGCCTTGCCGAGTTATATCAAATTCCGAGTTATAAGGGTTTTACTGTAGTGTTAAGTAACAGGAACTACCACGTGTAGGTCTCGCGGCATCTTGTAGCTTTCTTATTTTCTTATTTTCTTATGTATTTATGTTCACTTAACCTTTCCATGCTTCAGGTAAATGCAGTGGTGGCAGTGGAGGTGGTGAGGGAGGAGCCCCCACCCTCACAGGCCCTTAGTGATGCCGAGGCACTCCTGCAGAAGGTGGAGGCAAGGCAGAGCAGCCTGGGGGAGGAGTTAGACAGAGTGAACACCCAAGTGGCGGAGGTCATGGTGAGTTGCCAGAGTCGTCTTAACCATGTTGTGAAAGGTAGTAAAACAGGCTGACTTAATTAAAAAGTAACAGACAGTAAAAGTAACAGAAAAGTAGAACAAGAAGTAACGGATTCAAGCTGGAAAAAGCATTTAAAAAGGAAATAGGGAAAAACTGGTTCACAAATAGGGCGGTAAATTATTGGAATGGACTGGGTCGTCAGGTGGTCAGTGCGGAGTCAATAGGGAGCTTTAAAAGGAGGCTAGATAAATTCATGGATGGGGATGAAAGGTGGATGTAGGTAGTGTTAAGTAACAGGAACTACCTCGTGTAGGTCTCACGGCCTCTTGTAGCTTCCTTATTTTCTTATGTTCTTATGTTGTTGGTGGTGAAAATGTTCTTATGTTATGGTGGTAAAACTGACTCAATCAAAAACAGTTACAAATTAAAACTATTAAAACGGCCTGACTTGTAAATGAAATGTTTTGTGAGCGTTTTTCTTCATTCTGTTTTTCTCTCCCTTGCATCCTCGTTATTACTTTATTTGATCATTATCATCATCATTGTCATTTTCCTGTTTTGCTGCTGATTCCTCAATCATCTTCTGTCATTTCCTTCGCTTCGTCTTTTCCTTTTCATCTCCCCTTACTTCCTCTCCCTTTTTATCACCCTATCCCAAAAAAGTGTAAAAATGTACCCAGAATGGATATAGCCTTGTTAGAATCAGTGCAGAAAAGGATGACTAAATGATACAGGGGATGCGTAACTTTAGTTATGAGAGGAGATTGAAGCTATTAAATTTACACTCACTTGAGAGGCGTAGAGTAAGGGTCGATCTGATAGAAGTTTTTAACTGGTTAAAGGGATGCAATAAAGGATATGTAGGAAAAGTTCTTAAGGCTAGTAAACGGTAAAACAAGAAGAAACTGATTCAAACTGGTAAAATGTAAATCTAAAAAAGAAATAGGGAGAAACTGGTTCACAAATAGGGTGGTAAATGATTGGAATGGATGGCCTCAGACATCAGGTAGTTAATGCGGATTCAATAGGGAGTTTTAAAAGGAGGGTAGGACAATTTCATGGATGGGGATGAAAAGTGGATGTGGATAGTGTTAAGTAACAAGAACCAAAGTCTAAGAAGAGTTAAGTCAGTTAACTTCCGACCAAAATTGATCGTGGCGCACAATGACGTCACGCTGCCTTCAAAACAAAAAGTCCGTGGCGTGAGACAGAGTCAGTATGCACCGAGACAGACTATTGCGCACACCTGTGATGATGCCTAATAAATGTGCTGTTTACGGTTGCACATCTGATTATAAACAAAAAGTGGAATTATTTTTCACAGTTTTCCTAGAGATGAGGAGATACAAAAAAAGTGGATTTCATTGTGCAACACAGAACATTAAATCAATCCTGCTTCTGCAAGGGTGTGCTGCCGCCACTTTTTAAATAATGACTACAAAAGACACTTAAAATATGAACTCAATCTCCCAATACCCAAGCACCTGAGAATTTAAAGTCTGATGTGGTACCAACACTTCATCTTCCAGCTTCTAAAGCTGGAAAAATAAATAATAAACAATGTGACAGGTGTTACATAGTGAAAAAGCTGTAGTTAATAAATAATAAATATTGTGACAGGTGTTACGTAGTGAACAAAAAGGGATGAAAATACAAGTTTCCCCGTTAATTGCTCCGTTTTCTGAGATTTCGTACACACTGAGACAGCGTAACGTCACCCCCCTGTGCATGAACTGACTTAACTCTTCTGACACTTTGAGAGGAACTACCTCGTGTAGGTCTCACGGCCTCTTGTCGCTTTGCTTCCTATGTTCTTATGTTCTTATTCCTTCCTACTTTTTTTCTTTATTTAAATTTTTATTTGTTTTTCTTTATCTATGGTATCTCCTTTATCTTCTTCTCTGCTTCCCTTTTGCACTCTTTCTCCTCCTTTTATTTATCTCGCTTATTGAATTTCTCTTTTTCCTTTTTTTGCTTCCCTTTTGTCCCTTTCTTGTCTTTCTCCTTTTTTCTGTTTTTTCTCCTTGTTACTCTTGTTTTCCCTATTCCTCGGATGCATTTTCTTCACCTATATGTACTTTTCTTTCTTGTCTGAAATTTTCTTCTTGCTGTTTTCTCCCTTTTTATATTTCCCTTTTTCTTCTTTGATTAGTCTTCCTTCTCGTATTTTCCTCACCATCTTCTTTGTCTTCTCCTCTTGCTCGTCTTTTCTTCCTTCTCACCTTTTTCTTATATTTCTTTTTTTGCTGCCATTTATTGTTGATGCTGTTCTACTTCCTTCCTTTTCTTTCAATTTTTCATTTAACTTTTCTTCAGTTTCTTTTGATTCTTATTCATTCTCCTCCCTCCCCACCTTTCTTCCATTTTGTCTTTCTCTCATTTTGTCTTCTCATCCATTGTCTCCTTTATGCTATACCTTTTTCACTTTCCTCATCCTTACCTGTCTTTATCTTCAACTTCTCATATTCCCTCCTTTCTTCCCTTCGTCATCTTTTCTTCTTTCTTTTTCTTCCTCCAATTCTTCCTTTACATCTCTGTCATCTTCATCATCTTCTATTTCCACTTAGTGTCTTCATTTTTCCTCTTTAAGTCTCTTTTCCTCTTTCGGTCAATATTTTACCCTTGTAGTCAACATTTTCTTCTTACTCATCTTCTCAATTTTCCTTAACTGTCCCCTCTTCTAAATCCTCTTCTTTTTCGTCCTAATTTTCCTCTTCCTTTTCCTCCTCTTCTTTATTTTTCCCTCCTGCTCCGCCTGCATGTCTTCCTCTTCTTTTTATCCTCCTGCTTCTGCTTCTTCCTACTTCTTATCTTCCTACTTCCTACTTCCTTCTTCTTATCTTCCTACTTCCTTCTTCTTATCTTCCTACTTCCTTCTTCTTATCTTCCTACTTCCTTCTTCTAATCTTCCTACTTCCTTCTTCTTATCTTCCTACTTCCTACTTCCTTCTTCTTATCTTCCTACTTCCTTCTTCTTATCTTCCTACTTCCTACTTCCTTCTTCTTATCTTCCTACTTCCTTCTTCTTATCTTCCTACTTCCTTCTTCTTATCTTCCTACTTCCTTCTTCTTATCTTCCTACTTCCTTCTTCTTATCTTCCTACTTCCTACTTCCTTCTTCTTATCTTCCTACTTCCTTCTTCTTATCTTCCTACTTCCTTCTTCTTATCTTCCTACTTCCTTCTTCTTATCTTTCTACTTCCTACTTCCTTCTTCTTATCTTCCTACTTCCTTCTTCTTATCTTCCTACTTCCTACTTCCTTCTTCTTATCTTCCTACTTCCTTCTTCTTATCTTCCTACTTCCTACTTCCTTCTTCTTATCTTCCTACTTCCTTCTTCTTATCTTCCTACTTCCTTCTTCTTATCTTCCTACTTCCTTCTTCTTATCTTCCTACTTCCTTCTTCTTATCTTCCTACTTCCTTCTTCTTATCTTTCTACTTCCTACTTCCTTCTTCTTATCTTCCTACTTCCTTATTCTTATCTTCCTACGTCCTACTTCCTTCTTCTTATCTTCCTACTTCCTACTTCCTTCTTCTTATCTTCCTACTTCCTTCTTCTTATCTTCCTACTTCCTTCTTCTTATCTTCCTACTTCCTACTTCTTATCTTCCTACTTCCTTCTTCTTATCTTCCTACTTCCTTCTTCTTATCTTCCTACTTCCTTCTTCTTATCTTCCTACTTCCTTCTTCTTATCTTCCTACTTCCTTCTTCTTATCTTCCTACTTCCTACTTCCTTCTTCTTATCTTCCTACTTCCTTCTTCTTATCTTCCTACTTCCTTCTTCTTATCTTCCTACTTCCTTCTTCTTATCTTCCTACTTCCTTCTTCTTATCTTCCTACTTCCTTCTTCTTATCTTCCTACTTCCTTCTTCTTATCTTCCTACTTCCTTCTTCTTATCTTCCTACTTCCTTCTTATTATCTTCCTACTTCCTTCTTCTTATCTTCCTACTTCCTTCTTCTTATCTTCCTACTTCCTACTTCCTTCTTATCTTCCTACTTCCTTCTTCTTATCTTCCTACTTCCTTCTTATCTTCCTACTTCCTTCTTCTTATCTTCCTACTTCCTTCTTCTTATCTTCCTACTTCCTACTTCCTTCTTATCTTCCTACTTCTTATCTTCCTACTTCCTACTTCCTACTTCCTTCTTCTTATCTTCCTACTTCCTACTTCCTTCTTATCTTCCTACTTATTATCTTCCTACTTCCTACTTCCTTCTTCTTATCTTCCTACTTCCTTCTTCTTATCTTCCTACTTCCTCCTTCTTATCTTTCTACTTCCTACTTCTTATCTTCCTACTTCCTTCTTCTAATCTTCCTACTTCCTACTTCCTTCTTCTTATCTTCCTACTTCCTTCTTCTTATCTTCCTACTTCCTTCTTCTTATCTTTCTACTTCCTACTTCTTATCTTCCTACTTCCTTCTTCTAATCTTCCTACTTCCTTCTTCTTATCTTCCTACTTCCTTCTTCTTATCTTCCTACTTCCTACTTCCTTCTTCTTATCTTCCTACTTCCTTCTTCTTATCTTCCTACTTCCTTCTTCTTATCTTCCTACTTCCTTCTTCTTATCTTCCTACTTCCTTCTTCTTATCTTCCTACTTCCTACTTCCTTCTTCTTATCTTCCTACTTCCTTCTTCTTATCTTCCTACTTCCTTCTTCTTATCTTCCTACTTCCTTCTTCTTATCTTCCTACTTCCTACTTCCTTCTTCTTATCTTCCTACTTCCTTCTTCTTATCTTCCTACTTCCTTCTTCTTATCTTCCTACTTCCTACTTCTTATCTTCCTACTTCCTTCTTCTTATCTTCCTACTTCCTACTTCCTTCTTCTTATCTTCCTACTTCCTTCTTCTTATCTTCCTACTTCTTTCTTCTTATCTTCCTACTTCCTTCTTCTTATCTTCCTACTTCCTACTTCCTTCTTCTTATCTTCCTACTTCCTTCTTCTTATCTTCCTACTTCCTACTTCCTTCTTCTTATCTTCCTTCTTCTTATCTTCCTACTTCCTTCTTCTTATCTTTCTACTTCCTACTTCTTATCTTCCTACTTCCTACTTCCTTCTTCTTATCTTCCTACTTCCTTCTCTTATCTTCCTACTTCCTTCTTCTTATCTTCCTACTTCCTTCTTCTTATCTTCCTACTTCCTACTTCCTTCTTCTTATCTTCCTACTTCCTTGCTTCTCATTTTACTTCTCAAGTTCCTCTTCCTCTAATTTCTCTTCCTTTTCTGTTCCAGCTGCCTTATATTCCTGCTCGACCTTTTCTTCTTTTCATCTGCTTCCTCTTCCTTCTCTTCTATTTCCTCTTAATATTTTCTTTCTTTTGCTTCTTCATCTTCTGTCCTGTCTCTTTTCCCATATCCTCTTTGGCTTCTTTCTTCTTGACCTCTTTTTCCTTCTTCATTTACTTTTTTTCCCCAGCTTCCTTTGTTCTTTTTCTGCTTCTTCTTTTTTCTGGTTTCTTTTTTTCTCCTTTCATCTTTGTTATTCATAATTCTCTTCTTTTCTTGTCTTATTTACTTCGTCCTTCATCATTCTATTCTTTTTCCCTTTCTATCTTCTTCCTTTTCATCTCATATTTCTCTTTTTCTTGTTTCTTTTTTCTCTTTTTTTCATTTCTTTTCTTCATATCTCATCTCTTTTCTTCAATGTTTGTCCTCCGTCATTCTATTCTAGGCAAGTTAAAGATAGGGGCATACGCTAAGCTACGCGTGGCCTCGATGCTCATCTCCGTCACATTAGTTAGCCTTTGAGCCTGTGGTGGGTGACACCCCATTACCCCGGGACACAGGGCTAGTGTGACAACCCGGTTACCACAGTTACCTTCCCCAGGTACCCGTTTATCAACTCCGAAAGGGGGAATGAACAGCTGATTGGGCTGGCCGCCGACTTGCCCTGGCCCGGATTCGAACCAGGGCCCATAGATTCGTAGCTAGGCGCGCCAGCCACTACACCACGGAGGCGACCATTCTTCGACTATTCTTAGGGGCCATTCAAAAACTACCTAACGCTTTTTTTTTACATTTTTTTTACCCCCTCTCCCCCATTTGTCACGCCATGTAACACATGTCCAGACCCCCACCTACAAAATTATGTAACACCAGCTAGTAGGGGGAGGCGGTAGCAGAGTGGTTAGCGTCCCCGAGTGGCGTTCTCGAAGACCCGAGTTCGATCCCGAATGAGACCTATAAATCCACTTTAAATATTCATGCGCTGTCGAGTGGCCTAAGAACACCCACATGCTACCCATTCATTCTGCCCTTGTTTGTGAGTGCTTCGGAGGACACAGGGGGGCGGCATGAGCCTCTAATCACAGGCTTCAACATAAAAATCCTGCCTGCGCCACCACGGGCGAGGGCCAACCATCACAGTCCTCGAGTGAACCTCGAGGGCCTACCATTCCAGCCTTGAAGGTCACTGCTTACAGGTGCTATAAGCACGAATGTAAATAAAAGAATAAAAAGAACAGGGTTCCTTTTATTTATAGATCTCTTGATGGCCGGGCTCCTAGCCCGTGTCATCGGGGATATCTTCTGGCATCTTTTGGTATTTTGCTACCATTTGATGCCCGTAGTGGTGGCAAAAAGTGCGCTGTTGTCACACGGCGTTTCGACTGCGAGGATCTTCTACTGGCATCCTCGCATATTCCCCAACTCCATGGAGTATGTGGCTTCTGAGTGAAGACTCTTGCTGTAGCTCCAAAACTAACCATAGGAATTTCTCGAAAATATCCTCATTGTGATTCCCACACACAGTTACAATATCAAGACCAGGAGAACCTAACCTAACTAACCCTGACATGTTCAAGAGTAAACGCGACATAGTCTCAGTCGTTATCTGGCGGGGAAGGAGACAAGACGTGTAACCGTGCCTCTCCTTGTGTGTCAGAGTGAGGTCATAAGAGGATTAACATGACAGCTGCAGGGGAGCTTAGCGATGGTGTTGTTTGTAGCGGCGACGGTGTAGTGAGTGGAAGATTGTTTGTGAGTGGAAGCGAGGGTGTGGTGAGTGGAGGAGAGGGTGTGGTGAGTGGATTGAAGGAGTCTGAGGTGGTTGCGAGTGTGTTAGAAAGAGAGAGAAGCGTGGAGGGTGAGTGCAATGGAGGTTGTGGTAGGGCACTTAAGTCTATTCTTGAGGCGATTGAAGACCTGAAAAGGTGATTTGTAAGTGAAGTGAACAAATTGAAAAGTGTTGTGAAGAGGCAAGAGTTAGAGATACGATCTCTTAAGTGTGGAGGTGGAGGTCCAAGTGGAGTGAGTGGAGGGGCACATGCGAGAGATGTAGCTGGAGGAGTAACAGAGGGTGGCGTGCCTGGTGGGAATGGTAAGGGTAGCATTCCTAGTAAGACACCAGGGAATGGGAGATGGAAGGTGGTTGAGCATGGAGGGGTGCTCGAAACAGAGTAAGGTAAACAATGACCATGTTGTGTGCTCGAATTAATTTCAGGTACTCTCGGGCTGCAAGAGGAAGAAAAGGAGGTAAAGGGTAAAAAGGTAGACGATACATCCCTACCCGAAGGAAAAAATCTTGGTTGTGGGGGACAGTCAGGTTAGGTACCTAGACAGCAGGTTTTGTGACAGAGACGGGATGCGTATGAAGTCGGTGAGTTACCCAGGGAAAGGGATAGGGTATGTTAGTGATAAGATCGTTGAGTGCATGGCCGACCAAGGGAACAAGCCCATCGTCTGCCATAGCGCGGGGAGAAACGACGTAGAGTGTGTAAGGAGTGAGGAATTGCTATGGCGGTTCAAAGAGGCTGTAGGCAAGGTTAGGGACAGGGGTGGGGTCCCTGTGGTGTCCTTCTAAGATGCTTTGTTGACGACTTGTGGTACTCCAGGGCTATTGCTCTGAATTGCTGGCTGGCATTTCATTGCAAAGCCAATGGTTGGGCCTTTGTCGATAACTGGGACCTCTTTTTCAGGCATAACCACCTCTACCGCAGGGATGGGGTGCACCTTTCGAGGAAAGGGGTTCAGATCTTGTCTGAATCCCTTGAAAGGGAGGTAGATGCACTGCAGGCTTTTTTAAGATAGAGAACCGGGGATTAGACACTGGGGTCGGGGTAAAGGAAACCTGTGACACTAGGAGGAGTTTCAGAAGGCAGGGAACTAAAGTGATTCGTAAGTAAAGAGAGAGGAGGGGTTTAGTTAAAGATAAAGGGAAAATGGAGAAGAAGAAGAGGAGTTGCTGGTTTACTATACAAACTGTAGGAGTATTTTAAACAAGATAAATTTCCTGAGAGGAATAAATAGTGTAGAGGAATTTAGTATTATAACATTAACAGAAACACGGCTGGATATGTAAAGAAAGGTATTTGATCCGGAGGTTTAGATAGATGGGTATAATTTATTTCACAAGGACAGAGTAGGCAGGTGAGGTGGTGGAGTTGCACTTTATGCAAGAGATGCATTGCAGTGTTGTGTTAATAATGTTATAAAAACAGATGACAGCATAGAGTCTATATGGGTAGAGGTTACGGAGGGAACTGATAAAATAGTTTTGGGTGTAGTGTATAGGCCTCCAAACTTATGTAAAGAGGATTCAGCTCCTATATGGCAAGAGATAAGCAAGGCTTGCAGATATAATCGATTATGCGTGGTAGGAGATTTTAATCTTAGGAATATAGACTGGGATATAATTATAGGAGACAATGCCGCAGAGGAATTGTTAAATATAGTTCAGAATAACTTTCTAAGGCAAGCAATCAAGGAACCTACTAGAGGAGATAATACTCTAGATTTATTACTGACAAACAGGGAAGATTTGGTTACAGAGGTGGAGGTTGGAGGAGGGTTAGCAAACAGCGATCATTGTGAAGTCAGGTTTTGCTTAAAATGGAAAGTAGGAAATAGTAGTGTTAATAAGCATAGAGTACCTGACTTCAGAAAGGCCAATTATGCAGGATTAAGAAGACACCTGGAGGGGATTAACTCAGGGTGTAGGATGGAGGGGAAGGAGTGGTCCGAGGTCAGCGCGGAAACAGGTGTCAGTGAGGTCGGGGCTGACGAGGATTATACATTATTTGTAAGGAATTTAATTGCAGGACAGAAAAAAGAATATTCCTTATAGGGCGATAAGATCAAGGAAGAACGACCCCAAATGGATGACCGTGAATTAAAACACAACATTGGAGTAAAAAGAAACATGTACTTAAGGTTCAAGGCTGGACAGGTGAGCAAAGAACAGTATAACGTGATGGCGAGGACAGTGAAAGATTAACAAGAGTAGCTAAGAACAATTATGAGATTAAGGTCGCTGGACAGGCAAAAAACGACACTAAGGGGTTCTATGTATCAGGTATATAAAAAAAGATTGGGAATTAGTGAGGCCGTTAAGAGTGGGCAGGGTGAGATCGCAACTATGGATGAGGATATGTGTAAAAATTTAAATGATTATTTCTGAAGTGTTTTTACTCAAGAGGATATACAGATGATACCTGATAGTGAACAGATGTTTAATGGAAGCGATGATGAGAAACTCAAAGATATTGTGATAACTAGGGAAATGGTAGAAGAGGGTATAGATAGAATGAAAAATTTGAAGTCACCAGGACCAGATGAAATTTATCCCAGAGTATTAAAAGAATGCAAAGAGGTTGTTAGTGAGTCGTTAGTGCACATTTTTAGAAAAACGGTTGATATAGGCGAAGCAGGGCTTTGAAATGGTTTAAGGGAACGAAAACAAAAACTGAAACGAACAAAATTATGCTCGGAACAAAAACGGAAACGAAAACGTTATCATATTTACTGTTCCGGAGCAAAAACGCTATTTTAAAATCCCTGTAACCGGTTAATAACGTTATTTTTTCGTTCCATGCCATATTTGGTCAAATATCCATTTTCACTTCCAGTAGCCAAATGATTTAAAGTAAATACATCTGTATTACATACATACATTAATTAAGTCTACTGTATTTGTTCACTTGGCAATTGACGATGTGGTTTTGTTTCAAATAGTATCATGCACCATTTTTCATTTAATTTGCGAAGAGTAACTTTTTTTTACCTTTTATAATTATGAATTTTTGTCTGTGATATGCATCACGTTCCCTTATTTTATTACCCTTTCCATTCGTGCAATCATTGAGCAATGATACTGCCTGCAGTTGACTTTAAGAGCATACTTAGATTAATATCCAGTATTGAAAAATAGGTCATTTATCGTGAGTGTGCTTAAACTTTTAACTGTGTTCATAGCCTAATGCTTGGTGCGCGAATTTTGGTGTGAGTGTCCTAGGCTCGAGTCCTTGGAGTACCACATGTAGTAGTCATTAAATATCATTAATTAGATTCATTTAATTAGTGGGTTGGTGATATTACAAATTAATTCAGGCTCAGGAGTAATTCTTAGCGAGATCTTCCCTTGTGGATAATGTCCCATCAATTACACCTTCCATTCGTTCAATCATTGAGCTATGATACTGCAGCTGGGTTTAAGAACATGCTTAGATAAATATCCAGTATTCGAAAATGGATAATATATCATGAGTATCATAGTACGTATGTGCTTAAACTTTTAACTGTGTTCATAGCCTAATGCTTTGTGTGCCAAATTTCGGTCGGTATGAGTGTCTTAAGTTCGAGTCCTTGGAGTACCACATGTAGTCATTGATTTCATTGATTAGGTTTATTGAATTAGTGGGTTGGTGATATTACGAATTAATATTTTTTGTGCCATTTTTAATATTTATAAATAAATAGTGATTCATGTCTTTACGGCAACTAAACTTGCATACTCCTACACTACGCTTCCCGTATTGTATATGTAAATGTGTTGCCTTATTTAAGTCGTATAATATATACTTCTTGCGACATCTAAGGGTTTGATTTTGCTGGATACTGTGCACCATGAAATGTATGGCTTTATTACCATTCTATAAGAATGTAGTCATGTATAGGCATTATTATTTATTAGGGCTAATAGCATATTTAAAACATGGCTTGAGAATAACGTTCTAACCGGTTTTCATTTCTTTCTAACCGGTTCAGGAACTTATGTTTGGAGGAGGAACGAAAAACGAAACGTTAATAATACTGTTTCTGATCGGAACGAACCGGTTTGAAAAATCATTTCGTTTTCAAGCCCTGAGGCGAAGTGCCGTTAACATGGAGGAAAGGAACTGTAGTCCCCATATTTAAGAAGGGTGATAGAGGACTAATGTCAAATTATCAACCCTTTAGTCTAACATCAGTGGTAGGTAAATTATTGGAATCTATTATTGCAAAAAATATAAGAGAGCATTTAGAAAAACATAGTTTGGTCAATGATTCACAACATGGACTCACTAAGGGCAGGTCATGTCTCACCAATTTATTGAGTTTTTATAGGAAAGTTTATGAGACAGCAGATAATGATAAGGATTATGATATAATAGCTATACCTGGACTTTAGTAAGGCATTCGATAAGGTACCACACGAGCGACTCCTAAATAAGGTTAAGGCTCATGGAATAGATAGGAAGGTTCTTCGCTGGATCAGAGCTTTGCTAAGTGATAGGCAACAAAGGGTTACAATTAATGGTTCTAAATCTGAATGGGGGCAGGTGACAAGTGGGGGTCCACAAGGGTCTGTTTTGGGTCCATTACTATTTTTGATTTAAATCAACGACTTGGATAGTGGGAGCAAATTATGAATATTGTAATTTTTCATGAAATTACTTTGTCGTGCGGTCGGCCATCATGGTGTTTACCAGCTTCATCATGTTTTATCAGTGGCACGGAAAGCTCCTGGTCGTCTTCCCGCTGACTGTAGTGCACATGCGCCAGTTTTCCCAAAAGCGGTCACATTTAGTGTGGTTAAGCAGTCGATTACGTATCCTGATCCAGGATCAGGACACGACAATCTAAATCAAATTCCTCTCGTGACTTCTGGCATCTAGCAAATAACATCTCTAACAATTTTTCTTCTTCATCTTTCCCTCCTATGCTTCACCCATGGCTCCACAGCTGTCTCATCTACTTCTAAAACTGAAGTTAATCAGTATCTTTACTCTTTCATCCCTTTCACTGGTAAATTCTGGAACTCTTCCTGTTTCTATTTTTCCACTTTCCTATGTCTTAAAGTAATCGTCCAGACCCAATTTTTTTTGCCGAATTATGTTGAATGTACATTCAAAACACCTAATCCACCAAAAATAATTGATTTCCAGGCCTTATTTCCGTAAAAACACGACTTTTGTAAAAAGCGCGCGAAAAAAAAAAATCTTCCCTCCAACAGGGCTACGACTGTTATTGATGACGTCAGAACAGGGACGCCCGCAGACACTCTGTCTGACACCTGTCGGCAAATGTTATGATGAGCGATTGTACTTCGGTGTCAGACAGTGAATCTGTCGCTGTGACAGATCTAGAGTACGATGCTCAATCTGACACCGAAAGAAATGACGCTGGTCGCGTATACTATGAGGAAAACGAACCTCAGATTGTCATGGGATCCTATATGTTTGAGCCCGAGTACGAGGTGGATGAACAGGTGTTAGCAGAGCCTGAGGTTCAGCAGGAGGACCTGACACTTCTCCAAAACATGGATTGGTAAATAAGGTTAAACCATGTGTGTGGGAATCACAATGAAGGTACTTTCGAGAAAATCCTATGGTTAGTTTTGGAGCTACAGTCAAATGTCATTACTCGGAAACCACATACTAGCATTAACTACAGCATAGAGTTGGAAAATATGCGGGCGGGAAGGCAGAAAGTGTGACAGCCACACCACCACAGGGTCTCTCACCACAGGGCACGCCCACTCCACAACTGGTTTACTTGGTTTGCTTGGTCTTGTTAAGAGGCAAAGCCTCACAGTCGTGGTGATCCACCGCTGCTGCCAGTCCTGGTGTCCCTGTCTAACAGGGCCACCTGGTCTGGTATGGTGTTGGACCGAGTCACTGTCTTACGGGGGGGGTGCCGCCCTTGTCCAGCACACCCGTGTACACAGGCTCACCTCACACTCGTCGTCCCAACCCACACACTGGGTAGGCGGCTAGTCGAGCTGCACAGTCTCATCCAGTCTTTCACCCGCTGTGTACACTACACACCGTTTCTCAACACAACTGCTCGCCCCAACACACTATAGGCGTGTATCACCCTACACACGCCACTCCTTTCCGTGTGCAAACTTTTCTCGAAAGGCACAGCTGTCTTGCTGCACCCATAAAGGATGCATGCATGTGGCATATAGCAAAAAAAATCTATCATAAACACCCAAATATCTTCAAGTACTATATTTATCTCTGTGTTTACGTGCTTCTCTGATCAAGCGCGGGAAGGGGAGCCTCCCTGATGCTACGTCACCGAGCCTGAGCATGAGCGTCTGCAAACCTTGAGTGTGTTTTGAAAACTCGGGGAATTTGCAGATTTTGATTGCGGATTATTTAAAAACGGCTGACTGGATACAAAAAGTGACGACGTATTGTTGATATACTCGTTAATGGCTATGATTTAATTGCATTAAATCAGGAAGGATGAAATGGTCTGGACGATTACTTTAAATCTTTACAAAAGAAGAGTAACAAGACACCTCCCGAACTAAATTGGGTCACCCCTCTTTTTTATATTATTCTTTTACTGTCTTCTCTATAGGGACTGCCAACTAAGTGGGCTTTGTGTTACCCATTTTTGTTGTGCCCTTGGCCAGTTCTTTGTGATGTAAAAAAAAAAAAAAAAAGAACGGGTCCACTGACGTTTTTTTGGCATATAATGTACCAAAACACACAAATTGAGGCCAATAGCAACCAGACGAAGTATTTTTGCACGATCCATTGTGTTTGCTTAGTCGCGGGTCCCGGAAGCATATTCCTATTTTATGGAAGACTATACATAAGAACATAAGAAAATAAGGAAGCTACAAGAGGCCGTGAGACCTACACGAGGTAGTTCCTGTTACTTAACACAACCTACATCCACCTTTCATCCCCATCCATGAACCTATCTAGCCTCCTTTTAAAGCTCCCCAATGACTCCGCACCAACTACCTGTCTACTGAGTCCATTCCAATCATTCACCACCCTATTTGTGAACCAGTTTTTCCCTATTTCCTTTTTAAATCTACGCTTCTCCAGCTTGAATCCGTTACTTCTTGTTCTACCCTGGTTAATAGCCGTAAGAAATTTTCCTACCTCTCCCTTATTATATCCCTTTATCCACTTAAAAACTTCTATCAGATCGCCCCTTACTCTGCGTCTTTCGAGTGCGTGTAAATTAATTAGCTTCAATCTTTTCTCATAACTAAAGTTACGCACCCCTTGAAGAATTTTGGTCATCATTCGCTGCACTGATTCTAACAACACTATATCCGTCCTGTAATATGGAGACCAAAACTGAACCGCTTAGTCTAGGTGAGGTCTGACTAGAGCCAAATAATTTTTTAGAATAACCTCAGCACTTCTACTTTTAACACTTCTGGTAATGAATCCTAACACCTTATTAGCTCTATTTCTAGCCTTAATACATTGTTTCCTAGGTCGGAGGTCAGAGCTCACCCTCACTCTCAGATCCTTCTCGTCTTCTGATCTGTTCAGCGATACATTGCGTATGGTGTATCAATTACCAGGGTTTTTTCTACCAACATTCATAAATGCTGCACTTATCAATATTAAATTCCATCTGTCATCTGACTACCCACTCATTAAGTTTATCTAAATCTCCCTGCAATATGTTTACATCAGGCTGTGATCCAATAATCCCACCTACCTTAGTATCATCAGCAAACTTACTAATATCACTGCTAACACTAGAGCGTGCTGTAGGACGTGCTCTATCGCCACCAGCTCCGTCTGCCTCATGGAGCAATGATCGGGCGTCCTCCAGGACAGCACCTCACCGCCCGTAACCACCGCTGCGCCTGTCAGGCCCCTCTCAGGGTCGACGGAGCCGTCGGTGTAGTAGACGGCGACGCTGCTGGGGACATTGATGTGCGCCACCGCCTGCAGGGCGTGCTGCCTCAGCTCCTCCCGTGTGCAGAACGCCTTGCCAGCTGGCAGTGCGGCGATAATCCCCTGGGCGGCATGGGGCTGCCACGGGGGCGGCGGGACGCAGCTGGCAGCGGGGCGGTCAGGTCTGTCCAGCAGCAGGTGGGTGAGGCCGGGGAGGAGGTGGATGGCGGCATCTGCCACCCTCTACAGCCAGGTGTTGCCCGGCAATAGGTCCTGCTGCTGCTGCAGCAGGAACCTGCACTGCCTGTCCCGCACGACAGACTCCCTTGCCTGGCAGAGGATCTTGGCCACCCGACAGGCCACGATCTGTCGAACCCTGGTGGCTAGGAGCACCAACCGTGCCTCCGCCTACATGACGTGGGTGTTGGCCCAGCGCGGTGGCCCCAGCAGGGTCCTCAATGCTTGGTTCTGGAGGACCTCCAACCTCCTCTGCTGAGTGAGCGACAGCGCGACAAGCACGGATGACGTGGCCCCGGCGTGTGTCCTGGTCATGGCCTTCATGATGTTGAGCCTGGTCTCAGCCCTCTCCCTCAGATACGTGACCTGAGTGGTGAAGGTGAGGCTCCGGTCAAGCCATACCCCGAGGTACTGGAATGAGCGGGTCCAAGCTAGCCTGATGCCCTGTATCTGTAGAGGACAGATCGGGGAGGCGGCGGCCTTGAACATCATGGCTTTGGACTTCTCAGCCGATATTTTGAGACCCAGCTCTCCACACTTGCACCTGACCAGGTCAAGGGCTTGCTGGGTCCGATACACCCGGTCACCCCGCCCAGTGACGACCAGGACCAAGTCGTCGGCGTAGCTGAGAAGTGCCGTGCCCTCCCGGAACAGCAGGCTGACCAGCTGCTCCATCAGGAGGTTGAAAAGGGTGGGGCTTAGGACCCCGCCCTGCGGCGTGCCGTTCTTCAGCTCCCTGAAGCTAGACTTGTGACCCTGGAACCTGACCCTGGCGCGGCGGTGCCAGAGGTAATCCTCAATCCATTCGAGGAGTCTGCCCCGCACGCTCTGCCGCACCAGCGCGGCAGGATGGCGTGGGCGTTGGCCACCTCAAACGCCTTCTCCAGGTCGAGGAAGACGGCGACAGCAGAGCGGTTGTCGACTTGGCCCAGGAGGGCCATGACGCTGTTGGAGGTGCCCACCCCTGTGGTGAAGCCGAAGATGTGTGGGTGGAGGTCTCCTAGGCGCCACAGGAGGCGGGCCAGCACCATCCTCTCCGCCGTCTTGGCCGTGCAGCTCATCAGGGAGATGGGGCGTGGCCTGGTGGGTTCCCTGGGCTTAGGGATGGGCTGGATGTCAGCCTCCTTCCACGCCGAGGGCAGGTGGCCAGCCAGCCAGGAGGAGTTGATCAGGGCCAGGAGTGCCGCCCCAGCGTGGGCCAGCATGGAGTATAGGTTACGCCGTCAGCACTCGGAGCGGTGTCCCGTCCCTTCCTGGCTCTTACCAGCTCCTGGGGAGTGAAGTGGTCAGTGGCGTCGGGGCGAGCGCGTGCGGCATCCATGACAGCCTCATGCACAGGTTGGAGCCGAACCTGCAGCCGCTGGATACGGGCGGGGAGTTGGTCGCTGTTACCCCTCGAGGCAAACATCCTCACCAGGCGCTCGGCCTCCTGTAACGGTTGGAGGTGGGCAGGAGGGCGGGGAGGTCTCTTTTCGGAGGCAGTCCTCACCTTGCCCCACAGTTCGGCCAGCTTGGTGTGCTGGTTAAAACTGGCACACCATTCGAGCCATTTGGCCTCCCGCACCCGCCCCGTGACCTGCCAAGCGTGCCGCACCACCTCACACAGCAGCTCCAGATTGGTGGGCATCAGCCGCCTGCAGTACAACTTGCGGTGGATGTTAACCAGGTGGTTCTGTTCCCGCACCACCTGGTTGTAGAACCACCAGTTCTGGTTGTACCTGCGGCCAGGGACCTTCCTTGGTATGGCCGCCTTCACCGCCCTCTCGATGGCCGCCGTCAGGTCGCGTTCTCGTTGGTCCAGATCCTCCGGCGGCTCGTAGGTGGCCCACCACTCGTCCAGGACGGCCTGTAATAATGACCAGTCCGCCCGCTGTATATTCCACCGCGGCGGGGGGAGCTGTGCATGGCAGCGGCCGGATGACCTGCAGTGTAGTGGCATCTGCGTAGTGGTCGCTGGTCAAAGTGAGGTGGAACCGCCAGGAGACGGCCGGTGCCATGTCACTGGAGACTAAGGTGAGGTCCAGCCTGCCACCCCTGGTTCAGAGGTCTTTCATATTAGTTTAATCGAAACTTTTTCCACCCATATTTTACATTGTGTTGGTACTAAGTTGTGGCATATTATGTTACATGCAATGTAATAGTGTTCGAGCAAATAAGAAAGGTCCAACATTCAGATTTTCATTGAAAACATATTTTTTCCTCTGGGGTGCGGGGCCCTTGCGGGTGCGGGGTCCTAGGTCATGGCCTACTCGGACTCCCCCTAAATCCGCCACTGGGAGTGTCCGAGCTATGAGCTCCCCACAGGGCGCCCGTAAGACGACCTGCGCGTGGCGATCAACACAACCCCGCAGGACGCCTCGGTAGTAGGCCGCTGCACGGTTGCCATAAGGTAAGTTAAGTTAAGTCAATTTCCGCCACTACACAACGAAACACAACAAAGGGAGGGAGCGCTGGGCACACCCTCCCAGCCCCAAACACCCCTGACCTGACTTGACCCGTATCAGGAGCACGCAGCCGCACGTCGTTACAGAATGACCGACGGGACGAGACTGTGAGCCCTGGAGCTGGAGGTCACTGCCTACAGAAGCTATAGGCATCGATGTAAAAAAAAGAAAACTAAAAATAAAACCGTTTGACATGGCTGTGAGAGGTCTAGTAATGTTGTGTTGCTGGGTAGAACAAGAAGTAATGGATTCAAGCTGGAAAAGCGTAGATTTAAAAATGAAAAAGGAAAACTGGTTCTTAAATAGGGTGGTAAATGATTGGAATGGACTCAGTCGTCAGGTAGATAGTGCGGAGTCAATAGGGAGCTTTAAAAGGAGGCTGGAAAAATTAATGGATGGGGATGAAAGGTGGATGTCGGTAGTGTTAAGTAACAGGAACTACCTCGTGTAGGTCTCACGGCCTCTGTAGCTTCCTTATTTACATATGATATTATGTTCTTAAATACCTTCTGCCTCGCCGATATAGGCTTGTTACCCATCAAAAATGCCGATAACAGAGAATGGAGCAAAGCAAAAGGTGTAGAAAATATTTTTAAGAGCCGCAGGAATGGTAAACTCATGGAGAAACTGCCTTCGCACTGATGCTCCTCAATATTATATATATATATATATATATATATATATATATATATATATATATATATATATATATATATCAACAACACTATATATCGTCCTCACACCGGAAATCCTACCAGTAAGACGCCTTAATCGGCGAGGGACGAGCGAGCCCGTAGAAACCCGCCGCACGTGCGCACGTCGGCGTCACCCGGAGTTTGACCTGTGTGGCATTGCTAGGTGTGTGGTCTCAAACCACACACCAAATTTCGACTTAGTCGGTACAGCCGTTTCTCAGCTATAGCAAGATAACGTTGTCTGACACCCCTCACGCGGCATGCGCCATGCGCCATGCTGACCCCTCACGTGAGACAAAACATGTCAACACAAATAGGGATTGAATGGGGCTATCAGATGGCCAAGACCGCTTGTCAATCGGAAGCGGGATTCCAAAGATATAAGCTCCTGAAAAGCGTGACGATCAGGTCGGGTCGGGTCAGGTTGGGTCAGCCGCTTAAGTGAGAAAAATCCCGTATCCACCGAGGACTCACGAGCGCTTCGTACTCGCTCGTAATGATGTACAAAAATTTTCCTTACAGGGACTACCTCGTGTAGGTCTCACGGCCTCTTATAGCTTCCTTATTTTCTTATATTCTTATGCTGGATTTTTTCTTCGTCCAGAGAATTGTAAATTTTAAGCCCGGTTCCCACTAGCCCGCTTCGATGGTCGCCGTTGCCGTACACCGCACAACAATTACGTCACCATCATCACGTACTGCTTGAGTGGCTGTAGTGGTAACCGGGCACAGTTTGCACCTCCGCTCCAGCGGACACCGCCGAGCGGGAGAGATGACTTGATTTTAACTTTGTACAGTGTAGCGATCTCACCAGCTACTCTTATGAATGTTGATAGAAAAAACCCTGGTAATAAAAACACCATACGCAATGTATCGCTGAAAAGATCAGAAGGTGAAAAAGATCTGGGAGTGAGGGTGAGCCCAGACCTCCGACCTAGGAAACAATGTATTGAGGCTAGAAATAGAGCTAGTAGTGTTAGGATTCATTACCAGAAGTGTTAAAAGTAGAAGTGCGGAAGTTATTCTAAAGCTTTATCTGGCTCTAGTCAGACATCACCTAGAGTCCTAGACTATGAGGTTCAGTTTTGGTCTCCATATTACAGGATGGATATAGCCTTGTTAGAATCAGTGCAGAGAAGGATGACCAAAATTATTCAAGGGATGCGTAAATTTAGTTATGAGAAGAGGTTGAAGCTATTAAAGTTACACTCACTCGAGAGACGCAGAGTAAGGGTCGATCTGATATAAGTTTTTAAGTGGATAAAGGGATTTAATAAAGGAGAGGTAGGAAAAGTTCTTACGGCTATTAACCAGGGTAGAACAAGAAGTAACGGATTCAAGCTGGAAAAGCGTAGATTTAAATAAGAAATAGGGAAAACTGGTTCACAAATAGGGTGGTGAATGATTGGAATGGACTCAGTAGACAGGTAGTTGGTGCGGAGTCATTGGGGAGCTTTAAAGAGGGGCTGGATAGGTTCATGGATGGGGATGAAAGGTGAATGTAGGTAGTGTTAGGTAGCACAAACTACCACGTGTAGGCCTCACGACCTCTTGTAGCTTCCTTATTTTCTTATGTTCTTATGTTCTTATGTTCTTTATGTTCTTTGCCCAAGTAGCTACGCTGCACAAATACGCTTCACGCACGGCACTGAAACACTGCTACCTGGGTGAATCGTTGTTTGACAATGTATACCAATTCTGATTTTGGGTAAAACAAGGTTGAAACATTGAATGTAGAGTAGTAATTAAAGTAGAACATAAAACATTTCAAGCGAATGTGCCCTTGCCTAGAACACTATGTACCCTACTCTTATACTGAAACACTGCTCCCTGGGTGAATAGTTGTTTGCCAATATATACATTTTACCCAAGATCAGAATTGGTATACGTGTACGTACTATATTGTCAAACAACTATTCACCCAGACAGCAGTGTTTCAGTATACGGGTAGGGTAATGTTCTAGGCAGAGGTACATTTGCTTGAAATGTTCTATGTTCTATTTTAAATACTACTCTACATTCAATGTTTCCACCATGTTTTACACAGGATCACAATTGGTATACATTGTCAAACAACTAGTCACCCAGGGAGCAGTGTTTCAGTGCCACCCGTGACGCATATATGTGCAGCATAGCTACTCGGGCAAAGGGTAGCTGGTGAGATCGGTACAGCAGCAGCGGTACAGCGGTGCGACAGACTTTTTTACCGTTAGTAAAGTAGAACCAATTTATGAAGTCCGTTTGGGCGTTGACCAGAGTGGGGAATTCCCTGTCCGCGGTTCTGCCAAATCTTGTACTTAGCCAAGTATCGGAATAGACTCTTAGCGAATACGATAACCCTCACTCTCCCTCATTCCTTCCGGCAGTCTGATGGGGGCAATCCTTCACTTCTGTAGGTGTGTGGTCCTTCTCCTGACAATGAAGGACACGCGAATGTGTAAGCGTAGCTTCCATCGTGGGTAGCGGCCTGCGCGGAAGTGACCTCTCGGTGTCTAAATGGCATCATCGTAAAGCTACGATGTCAAGTGTTGTGGTATTCAAATAAAATCATCATTATTTTCTTTAAAAACTATACATTGATAACACTGCATAGCCTTATTAGAACATTAAACCTCTACAGAGTATTTTAAATTCATTCAGAAGTTGTAAGTAACTTGTATACGAAACAGAGATTATGTGGTGTGACTGACGTGGCAGAGCGTCGGACAGGGAATTCCCCACTCCAGCCAACGCCCAAACGGACTTCATAAATTGGTTCTACTATAATAACGGCGCTCATCCCAGCAATGCACACTTTCATTACTCTCATCATCAATTCCTTACACACCACAGGCACTTATGATATAACTCATTTCAACTGCTTCGATTTGATTTGAGCTTGGTTTGTCATTCCACACCCAAGCGTCACTTCCATATGTGACTATTGGTACAATTATTGGATCTCTCAGGCCCTTTCTTGACCTTCCTCACAGTCCTTCCTTTCATCGTCCCAGGGACCAATCACTTTCCTCCAATGCAGCGTTATTTTTCGCGTCTCTTCTTCCGTGCCTCCAAGCTTGTACATAATTATAATCAAAAAGATTTTTTTTACAGAGTGCAAATGAGGGACTGAGGGCTGAGATCAAGAAGGCCCAGAGCAGGTCAGAGGAGGACAACCTAGGACAACTTCAGTACATCCAGGCACAGAAACTACGTGCAGATGAGCTGGTCAAGTATGGGTCATGAGGATGTAGGGAAAGGATGCAGAGAGAGAGAGAGAGAGAGAGAGAGAGAGAGAGAGAGAGAGAGAGAGAGAGAGAGTGAGAGTGAGTGAGTGAGTGAGTGAGTGAGTGAGACTGTGTGGCCCGTACCGAGAGTCATGATGAAGGTCGAGCGACGAACGACGAACGACAGAGGAAGGGTAGCGTAAAAGGGATATTTTTCGGAACCAAGAGCAGCGACGAAGGTGCCCACCTTCGATCGTCGTCGCTGCTCTTCATTCCGAAAAATATCCCTTTTACGCTACCCTTCCTCTGTCGTTCGTCGTTCGTCGCTCGACCTTCATCATGACTCTCGGTACGGGCCTGTGTGTGTGTGTGTGTGTGTGTATTCATCTATTCATCTAGTTGTATTTTACAGGGCCTGAGCAACGCTCGTATGGCCCCGTCTCCATATCAACATTTATTTTATCATTCATCCTTAGTGCTGTAGTGTTGGCCGAAGCCACCACCCCGGGAGGGGGGTCACAAAACCCCGGCTAACATCCGGTACCTATTCACTGCTGGGTGGACAGGGGCTCGGGTTTTAAAAAGACCGCCCGTCTGTCTTCGCTCCGCCCGGGGATTGAACCCGGGACTTCTCGGTGGTGAGCCAAGCGTGCTATCCCTTACACTATGGAGTTCCCAGTATGTGTGTGTGTGTATTTACCTAGTTGTATTTACCTAGTTGTAACATACAGAAAAAGAGCTATGCTCGTACTGTCCCGTCTCCAAATCTACTATTATCCAGCTTGCCTTTGAAGTCCTGAATACTTCTTGCATTAATCACTTTTGCATCAAGGTTGTTCCAGGCTTCTATGCTTCTATACGAGAAGCTGTATTTTTTTATATCTCTCTTGCATGTTGTCCTTTTCAATTTCTTCTTATGACCTCTTGTACTTCTATCGTCCCACACAAACAGATCTTTGTCAATTTTTTCCAGACTCATTGATGCTCTATACACTGCTATAAAATCTCCCCTTTCTCTTCTTTTCACAAGTGTTGGGAGTTTTAGTTTTGAAAGTCTTTCTTCATATGGTAAATCTCTCAGGCTTGGAGCCATTTTTGTGGCTGCTCTTTGTATTCTCTCAATCTTCCTTATATCCTTCTTTTTATGTGGTGACCAAATCACTGCCGCATATTCCAACCTTGGTCGAATCAAAGATGTTATCAATTTCTTGATCATCTCTTCATCCAGATATTTGAATGCCATTCTTATATTCCTCAGCAACTGATATGTATCTCCTGTGATCTTGTTTATATGCTTCTCTGGTGACAAATTGTCCTTAATCCATACTCCCAGATCTTTTTTGACCTTTGTTTTGATTATCCATTCATTTCCCATCGAATACTTTCCTCTCTGTCTCTTTTTGCTACTGCCCATTTCCATCACTTTACACTTTTTGGCATTAAACTCCATTTCCCATAGTTGACTCCATCTAAAAATTTTATCTAGATCCTTTTGTAAATCCTCACAGTCCTCTTTACTTTCTACTTTTCTTAGTAATTTAGCATCATCAGCGAATAAACTCATATAACTGTTTACTCCTTCTGCCATATCATTTACATAGACCAAGAACATCACTGGGGCCAATACTGATCCTTGAGGAACTCCACTTATCACACTGCACCATTCTGACTTTTGATCTTTTATTACTGTTCTCATCTCTCTGTAGCTCAAAAAGTCTTCCATCCATTTCAGCAAACCTTCAATCCTCCTACATGTTCTAGCTTCCAGAGTAGTCTCTTATGAGGTACCTTGTCAAATGTCTTCTTTAGGTCCAAGTAAATGCAATCGACCCACCCCTCTCTTTCCTGTGTCACATCGATCACTCTCGAGTAAAAGCTTAATAAATTTGTTGTACATGACATTCCTCCTCTAAATCCAAACTGGCCACCTGCAAGTGTGTACCTCTTCCAAATATTTCAACCATCTGTCCTTCACAATTTTTTCACACATTTTTGCCACTACACTTGTTAATGATACTGGCCTGTAATTTAGTGGTTTTTCTTTGTCTCCTCCTTTGTGAATTGGCACAATATTTGCTCTTTTCCAATCAAGCGGGACTCTGCTCTCCTTGAGTGAACTCTCAATTACACTATGTAACTTTCCTGCTAGTTGGTTACTGCACTCTTTCATTATCCAATTCAACACTCCATCTGGACCCGGGGCTTTTCTCACATCTTGACTTTCCATTAGCCTTTTTACTTCTATTACGTCTACTTTTATGTCTTCCATTTTATTTTATTTTGCTATTATATTTTTTGTTTTAAATTCACTTTCTCTTGTAAATACAGTCTGTAAGCACTTATTCATCACCTCAGCCTGTTGTAATGCATCTTCATACACTATGCCTTCTACCTTCAGCTTATCTATTCCTTCCTTGTTTTTCATTTTTCCATTAATATATCTATAGAAAAGTTTCGGTTCGTTCTTACATTTTTCTATTATGTTCCTCTCATAGTTACTTTCTTCTTCTCTTCGGATTCTTACATATTCCGTTCTAGTTGCTTTGTACTTCTCCCAAAGGTTGATACCTCCTTTTTTCCTCCAACTATTCCATGTTTTTTCTCTTTCTAGTCTTGCTAATTCACATTTTCTGTTAAACCATTCATTTTTTTTCTTTTCTCTGATAACTATCCTTGGAACATAACTATTTATTCCTTTGGTGTAAATTCGGATGAACTCCTCCCATTTTTTCTGGGTACTCCTTGCTGCATGGAAACTACTCCAGTCTGTCTCTCCGAAGAATGTTCTTAATGCGTCAAAGTCTGCTCTTCCATAATTGTATCTTCCTTCCTTGTGTTCTTCTCTTCTCCCCTCTTTTTTGCTATCATTTATTTCAAATTCAATAAGTACATGGTCGCTCTTGCCAAGTGGGCACTGATAATTTACTTTACTAATTACTTCCAATTCTTTCCTCAATAGTAGGTCTAGTCTTGATGGTTCTTCACTTCCTCTGAATCTTGTGTTCTCTTTAATCCACTGAGTCATGATGTTATTCATTACCAAATCCAACAATGTACCACCCCATGAGTCTTCCCTCCTTCAGTATACCATTCTTCCCAGCAGACTTCTTTGCAGTTAAAATCTCCCATCAAAATTATGTTCTCACAATTTGTGTGTGTGTGTGTAATCACCATGGTCTTGTCCACGCAAGCTGGACTCGCGATTGCCAGTTTTACCCTCCTGGAGAGAGCATGGAGTTCATATGACCGATCTATGGGTAATGCTGGAACATCACCCCATCTCCTTGCTCAAGGGGATAGTAACCGCCCGAATTTCTCAATGAAAAATCTCCTTGAGCGAGCGGGGCCAGGGTTCGAACGCCCGACCACAGAAAGGCGCATGACGCCTTAACCCACCAAGCCACTCAGGCGACTTACGTGTATTTACCTAAGGTGTATTTTGTAGCGGCCTAAAAATTTATAATTATACATTTTTAAGGTTCGCCCTTGCTTGCCACCACAAAGCACGGTTGTAACGCTACCAAAATACTTTCCAAACGTTGCCAGAAGTAAAAGTGTTGTACACTTCACTTAAAGTAATTGTCCAGACCCATTTTTTTTTTTGCATAAATATGTTGAATGTTCATTCAAAACACCTAATCCACAAAAAAAAATCATTTCCACGCCTTATTTCCGTAAAAACACGACTTTTGTAAGAAGCGCGGGAAAAAAAGTTTCATCCCTCCAACAGGCCCGCGAATATATTATTGATGACGTCACACGAGGAGTTCACCGAGAGAGAGAGAGAGGGGGGGATGCTGGAGTCCTTCAAGAATCTGCTATTATTCACTCTACTTCATCCCCACATCCCACAACACCCACCCCTATTCCCACCCACATCCCCACTTTCAACACCCATCCCCTTCCCCCATCTCCAACATCCACCCCCTTCCCCCACCACCAACAACCACCCCCTTCCCCCACCACCGAACACCCACCCCCTTCCTCCACCACCAACACCCACCCACTTCCTCCACCACAAACATCCACCCACTTCCCCCACCACTAACACCCACCCCCTTCCTCCACCACTAACAACCATCCCCTTCCCCCACCACCAACACCCACCTACTTCCCCCACCACTAACACCCTCTCCCTTCCCCAACCACCAACACTCACCCCCGTTTCCCTACCTTCACCGAAATGCACCAACGTTGTCCAACCGTCCGACGCACCAACATTTGTTACACATTTCTCCCCTATTGGTTTGATACGTGTGCAAACTTCTCTGGAGAGGCACAGCTTTCTTGCTGCACCCATCAAGGATGCATGTGTATACCATATCGCAAAAAAAATCTATCAGAAACACCCAAAATTCTTCAATTACTATGTTTATTGCCTAGATTTACGTGTATTTCTATGAGCGCAGGAGGGAGGAAGCTCCTGGGCTGACGTCACCGAGCCATGGTGCCATCGTCTGCCAGTTGCCAGTAGCGTTTTCGATGCTCGGGGAATTTACGGATTTTGATTGTGGATTATTCAAAAACGGCTGACTGGATGCAAAAAGTGACAACATATTGATGATACACTCGATATTGGCTATATTCTAACTACATCAAATCAGGAATGATGAAATGGTCTGGACGCTTACTTTAAAACTCTACAGAGGCTCAAGGAATATCGTTAAGGTTGACATTATTGAAGGCACAGCAGAGAGTAGTAGCGTGATTGTTAGGGCCAGTTGCCAGAAGTTCTCCTCGTGTGCCCTATAGGGTCCAGGTGTAGTAATGCCCGACAGCTCAGTTTCAAGAACAGTGTGTTTTCACCCCCATCGTGTGCCCAATCGGGGAAAAAAATCATCGGGCGGTACCCCCTTACCGACGAGATAATCGATGAGCACCATATATTATTAAATACTTGCATTGAACATCAATAATCCGCAAATTCAATAGGTGACACATTTCTGAGGAAGAATCAACATTGTTACTGAACCAAAAAGGCAATTAATTCATAATTTTCAGTTGCCGTGAACTCCAGACAGTCGGACGTCCGCGCCACTTTACACCTACTGGCAGCGGCGGGCGTCCATCCACCCCTCATGACGACATGTTGTCATCCACTTTACCTGTGTCTTCCTGAAGAAGATTGATGAACTACCAAGCTTGTGATAGCATCATAGGACATCACCAGGGCTCTTATGGTTCCTCAACGGATCCTCCCAGCCCTAAACAACACCAAGAACCAAGAACATACCCGCTCGGTGTTCTCGCAGTGTTGGGATACAAGTGAACAGCATTTTAACTTTGATTGAATGTACAGTAAAACCCTTATAACTCGTGTATAACTCGATTTGATATAACTCGGCAAGGCAGAGTTTTTTTTTTTTTTTTTTTTTTTTTTTTTTCCCCATCTATGCCTATAGCGCGTGTAGGCAGTGAGCTCCAGGGGTGGGATGGTAGGCCCTGGAGGCTCACTCGAAGGCTGTAATGGTTGGCCTTCGCCCGTGGTGGCGCAGGCAGGATTCTTATAGTGACGCCTATAATTAGAGGCTCATGCCGCCCCCCTGTGTCCTCCCATGCACTCGCAGTCGAAGATAGGGTTAATGGACAGGGCATGTGGGTGTTCTTAGGCTACTCGACGGTGCAGAAAGATTTCAAGTGGATTTATGGGTCTCACTCAGGATCGAACTCGGGTCTTCGAGAACGCCACTCGGTGACGCTAACCACTCTGCTACCGCCTCCCCTAAACTGCATCTCTTGGTTTTCACTCAGCATGTCATGCCCTCACAACCTCTTGTGTGAACATGTAAACAGAAAGTTGGCAAAAAATAATGTATCTCGGCATATTGATGTTATAACTGCATCTCTTTGCTTACACTCGGCATATCCTCAGTCGCATAAAGTCATGTTTTTGTCCTTTTGACCCTTTCCTGCAGGCTCAGGCTCTTCAATTTCATTCCCTTCCTGCTGGAGACACCCTTGCGTGATGGAGCTGACATCTTGAAATACAGTACTGTATGATGTAATCCCAAAACACGTAAAATAGGTGGCAAAGTAAAGCAAAGGTCGGGAACCAGCGCGTAGGCTGTCAGCTGCTGAGCCGTGTTTATGTCGTCCAAGCACCGTCTTGGATACGAATTCCATTTTTTGTCGAAATTGAAAAAGGATTGGTTTCTGCTTCAAAAACACAACAAGCTTGGTATGGTAAGAGCCGAAAATAATCAATGCAAAACATTGCAAACAATATCACAAAGTAGTATAACACACATTTCAGCAAGTGTTATTGGATTGGGATTCGTAATCCAAGACGGTGCTTGGACGACAAAAACATGGCTCAGCCTACGCACTGGTTCCTGACCTTTGCTTTAATTTGCCACCTATTTTACGTGTTTTGGGATTACATCATACAGTACTGTATATCAAGATGTCAACTCCATCACGCAAGGGTGTCTCCAGCAGGAAGGGAATGAAATTGAAGAGCCTGAGCCTGCAGGAAAAGGTGAAAGTGCTAGCAAGGATGGATGCAATTGCATCCATGCTTGCTATTTGTGCTGAGTTTGATATCAAATCCAGCACATTCTACCCGTTCACTGGTAAGTGTAGTTTTTATGCTTTTACAGTACAGGGAGGTCCCGTTATACGAGCATTCGGTATACGAGAATCCGATGATACGAGATGTGTAAATTAGGGTCTATTTTCAATATACGAGATCGAAAATCCAATGATACGACATTCAAACTAGGGTGAGTAAAATTATCAAGTTCAAAATGAATGCCCTACCACTCCCAGGCTGGACAAAGGGGTATTTCGTTGACTCCAGTGAGGTCACCCCTAGCAAGCTGTGACCTGAAGGGTAATTAAGCATATGGCGCGGCCTGACATTTAGTGGTAATTAGCCAGGTGTGCGGCTCCAACCTTGGGACCGCAGTCAAGTCACCCCTAGCAAGGCATGACCTGAAGGGTAATTAAGCATATGGCGCGGCCTGATCCTTAGGGGTAATTAGCCAGGTGTGCTGCCCCATTCTTGGGACCTCTACACTACCCTCTTTTGTATCACGCGGGATCCCCTACAGTACAACGTCTTTTTTGCTTGTTATGCATGTTTTATGTTTAATTAATGTGCAGTTATGTTATTTTGTGGGCTATTTCTCTTTCAGAATGCTTTTTCTACAGAATAGGTAGTACAGTGTGGGTAATATAGACGCTGTTTGTTTGTTGTGCTTGCTATAGATTATTTTAGCTTGAAAAACACGTCTTCTTTTTTTTTCTTTTTTTAATTGATGGTCCTGGAACCAAACCTATATTTTACCATTAGTTATGTGTTTCGTTATACGAGATTTCACTTTACGAGTATGCCAGATGGAACCTAACTGCTCGTATCTTCGGGACCTCCCTGTACTGTATTTACATTATTTATTTATTTAAAAAAAAAAATTTTTTTTTACCCATATCAGAGGAGGACATTGCATAACTCGGCATATTGAATAACTCAGCAAGGGCCAGAGCTCCTATCGTGCCGAGTTATAAGGCTTTTACTGTATGTGTTATATACTTTTATGCAGTTACCATTTCGAAATGATAACAAGTAATACGTATGCAAACATTACTGATTAAAATAATCTAGAAACGCAAATGAATGGTAACCATGAGAGAGAGAGAGAGAGAGAGAGAGAGAGAGAATCCAAATAACCAATCTCAAAACTTGTGAAATCTGTTCCTACGTATACTGCCTCTTTCTATTGAAAACAACATTGCTAATACAAGTATTAGTTTCTTTTTATGTTATGGAAAACAATAATTCATGATGGAAATGACAGGAGTAAATTTCTTTCTAAAAGTAAATATTATCATTCTATTTATCGCACGGGTTGGTACATCTCGCTCCCGACGTTGAGTCCTCATGCTGATGGGTGCTCTACGGCCGTCCATGACAAATCGGTATCCCGACTGCATATTCCCGTTTTCTGGAACAGTATGTCGCGTTTACTCTTGAACACGTCAGGTTAAGTTACATTAGGTTATGGTTAGGGTAGGTTAGGTTTCCTGGATTAAGTTTAGCAACTTTGTGTGGGAATCACAATGAGGGCATTTTCGAGAAAATCCTATGGTTATTTTCGATACTACAGCCAAGCGTCTTCAATCGGAAACCACATACAGTCAAACCTCGATATAACGGACCTCGATGTAACGGACATCGGATATAACGGACTCCATTTGCGTGACTTTTTTTTTTTTTTTTTTTTATATTAGACCGCTTATCGCCGCTCGAATTGTCAACTCAACATTATTGTATTATTTTCTCATTTTATTTTGGAATGCTTGGGTTTTAAGGAGTTTTGATGTATCACATATTGAGATATAATATTATAAGGAAGGAGCCTGTGTTGCTAGTGATTTAGTGGTAGAAGGTGTGTATTGTTTAAAATAGTGACTATTAGTGTTATGGCGTGGCCGCTGCTACGTCTCCCTGTCACCTCAACACCCTAAATCACCCCTATCTAAGGCGACACGCAGTGCTACACTGACCTAAATAGTGACACGTGTATAGAACTGCATTTCACAACCATATAATATATATAATAATGAGCATTAGTCATGATAATAAGCAATACCTTTGGAAGCCACGGCTGAATATGGCTCGTAGTAATTTGTTTACCTTTCACTAGAGCTTGAGCTTGACTAGCTACACGTTCTGGTTGTGTTTGTGATTATTTCTCATTTATTTCACGTGTAGGAGCGGACCAAATTCAGCATGTAGTGCCAGTCACTGTTTACCTCCCAGCATAGCTACACAGTCTGGTTGTGTTTGTAATTATTTCTCATTTATTTCACAATTTTTCCGGTTTTTTCATATATTTTTCACCCCTTGGGAAAATACCCTCGCTATAACGGACAATCGGCTATAACAGACTCCTCCTCTCCCCCTTTAGTCCGTTATATCGAGGTTTGACTGTACTCCCATAGAGTTGGGGAATATGCATCCCGACTGGGCGCCCCACGCACGATCGTGTACACGATGTAAAATGTCCATTTCTTGCAACCAATGGCCTTAGTATTACACATCGATATGTAATTGTTTGGAACTCTTAGAATGGCCAAGCTTCGTTTTCTAAGTTATAGATGGACTTTATATCAAACTGAAATGTTTAGGGCACCATGAAATAATATTTGAATATTTGTTTGCTACACAGCCATTTCACGATGTGCGTCGAGGATCTTTTATGCTTTCATGGACATAAGTGCGCTCGTACCTACATCTACGTTTACTTATATACCAATTATTATTTGCTTAAAGCTCGATGAATGCTGGTTGTGATTCATCGTCCAGTGTATCTCACCCTTTTCCATCCTCTTATGTTGTTACGTAATATTCGAGTATTAATGCAGTATATGCTTCCTCTCTCAGTATATGCTCTCCTCTCGACATGAATGTTGTGGATAGCTGCCAGTGGCGGCTCGTGATAAAATTAAATGGAGGGACTGCAAGCTTAACACAACAGTAGGATACACAAATTTGACCTACCTCAGGTAGAGTAGTAGTTGATGTTCACGGATTTTGGACGGACCATGGAGGTTATATAGGAGGAGGCAGCATGCCGCGCATTCCCGGTGTTATCGGGTGAAGCCGGTCGCCCCGCCCTAATGCGGGGAGATTGACTCAGAACATTGCGATTTCACGCGTCAACACATTGCACTTTCAGGCTTTCTATCTAATTGATACACAAAAATAGATTAAAAATATGACTGCCTAGGTATAGTTATAGTGTATATAGGGCTTCACGCTAGAGGCAACATGCCGCCCCCTCCTATATAACCTCCTTGCTCCACACGGGAGGACTGAGCAGCTGATTTAGCTGGCCTCGACTGCAGCCCATTGTGATCACTAGTAGCGCGGCGGCGGCGCAGACATGAATCGTACAGCAAATATGAAAGTAACTTAAATTTTGGTCTGGTTTCAATGTAAATTCACTTAGCAACGTATTGAAAATAATTAAATAACTTATGACTTTTTATAATGATATATTTGTTAGTAGTGTATCAATTATGCTGTGTCTCTAAAGGAATCATACACCTGGCAGTGAGTACGTCTGGGTGTGCTGCAGCTCTGCAGCCCTATGCCACGAGCCACCACTGATAGCTGCTACGATATATGTGGCTGTGTCTCTTCCTCTTCCTCATGAATTTTGAGTTAGGTGTGCGTGGTGGTAGATGCTGGGGAAGGCACAGTCTCTTCCTATTCCTCATGAATCTTAAACTTGGTGCGGATGCTGGTAGATGCTGCGGGCCTGTACGCCTCCCAGGTGTACAGCAGTTACGGTTTTTAGTTTCCCTTAAAGAAAAAAGAAAAGTTTAGAAAGTGAATTTTTTTCAGAAGTGAAAATTTTAGAAAAAGGGAAACGGAAACACCAGGGTGGTGGGGAAACTAGCCTCTTGGAAGCGCGAATTTCACAATGCTTCCAGAAAGTTGCTGAGGCTGTTAAATAAACTTGAATTCTTGTAAGTGGTTGACAGAACCTCTCCTGTTGATAATACATAGCACTACAATCAAGTGGCTCTTGTCAATTGTTTGTGATCAGTGATGAGAGATAAATAAATTGGTATCGCAAGTCTATCGGGTGAAGAAAGTGACGCTCCTACTCATCTTCTCCACTTCCCTGGCAGAAAAGGAAGCTTCTATTATATTGGAAATATACATATAAACACAATGATAGCAAAGTTCAAACAAGATAAGAAACAAAATAAGCGAGAAAATTAATAAACTGTGTATGGAATTCAGAAGCAGCGGGAAGGGAGACGCACTGACTGCTTACACGTTGGCAACAACAAAGTCCCTTCTAGAGAAGGTCAGTCCACTTCAAGCCCGTGCTCCGCCCACTGGATCGTGACGTTGAAGGGTTTCCAGACCGAGGGGTTGGCCGGGGTCACGGGGTCAGTTATCGCCTGAGCCTGAACACTGTGACTGTCACTCAGAAGAGCTCTGTGGCTACTGTGGCTCTGTCTGCTCCAAACATGTGAGACATACTCCATACACGGACGGATAAGGCCCCTGTACAGAGCAAGCAACTGGGAGGGAAAAAAAAGAGACGCAGACGCCACAGGACACCTAACTTCTTAGAAGCTGTTTTAGCAAGAGATGAGATGTGAGATTTCCAGTTCAGAATGATTTTAGTAAAGGATAGTTCAAGAATGTTCATTGTAGAAGATGGAGACAGTTGAGTGTCATTGAAGAATAGGGAATAGTTGTTTTGAAGGTTTTGTCGAGTAGAAGGTCTTTGTGGTAGTGTCATGTGCCGGTTAATTGAACACTTCACCAGGTGTTTTAATCTGGTTGCTTCCTCTTATGTTTATGTGTGGATCAGTTACATAGTTTCATTACATACATGAAAAACATTACGAAAGGTTAGAATGAATGGAGAGAAAAGTAGAGGGTTGAAAATATTGAGATGAGGCTACAGACAGGTTATGTAGGATGAATGGACGAAGAAAAGTATATTGAAAAAAAATAATAAATAGGTGAATAATGTTAAATATAAATAGAAAAGTATGTTACAATTTGTCAACATGAATTGAAACAAATGGATAATGATTTGAAAATAAAAATGTATTAAAGTAATCGTCCAGACCATTTCATCATTCCTGATTTAATGCACTCAAATCATAGCCATTAACGAGTATATCAACAATACGTCGTCACTTTTTGTATCCAGTCAGCCGTTTTTAAATAATCCGCAATCAAAATCTGCAAATTCCCTGAGTTTTCAAAACGCTCTCAAGGTTTGCAGACGCTCAGGCTCAGGCTCGGTGACGTAGCATCAGGGAGGCTCATCTTCCCACCCTTGATCAGAGAGGCACGTAAACACAGAGATAAATATAGTACTTGAAGATATTTGGGTGTTTCTGATAGATTTTTTTTGCTATATGCCACATGCATGCATCCTTTATGGGTGCAGCAAGACAGCTGTGCCTTTCGAGAAAAGTTTGCACACGGAAAGGAGTGGCGTGTGTAGGGTGATACATGCCTATAGTGTGTTGGGGCGAGCAGTTGTGTTGAGAAACGGTGTGTAGTGAGGGTAGCGGTGGACCACCACGACTGTGAGGCTTTGCCTCTTAACAAGACCAAGTAAACCAAGTAAACCAGTTGTGGAGTGGGCGTGCCCTGTGGTGAGAGACCCTGTGGTGGTGTGGCTGTCACACTTTCTGCCTTCCCGCCCGCATATTTTCCAACTCTAAGCTGTAGTTAATGCTAGTATGTGGTTTCCGAGTAATGACGTTTGACTGTAGCTCCAAAACTAACCATAGGATTTTCTCGAAAGTACCTTCATTGTGATTCCCACACACACATGGTTTAACCTTATTTACCAATCCATGTTTTGGAGAAGTGCCAGGTCCTCCTGCTGAACCTCAGGCTCTGCTAACACCTGTTCATCCACCTCGTACTCGGGCTCAAACATATAGGATCCCATGACAATCTGAGGTTCGTTTTCCTCATAGTATACGCGACCAGCGTCATTTCTTTCGGTGTCAGATTGAGCATCGTACTCTAGATCTGTCACAGCGACAGATTCACTGTCTGACACCGAAGTACAATCGCTCATCATAACATTTGCCGACAGGTGTCAGACAGAGTGTCTGCGGGCGTCCCTGTTCTGACGTCATCAATAACAGTCGTAGCCCTGTTGGAGGGAAGATTTTTTTTTTCGCGCGCTTTTTACAAAAGTCGTGTTTTTACGGAAATAAGGCCTGGAAATCAATTATTTTTGGTGGATTAGGTGTTTTGAATGTACATTCAACATAATTCGGCAAAAAAAAATTGGGTCTGGACGATTACTTTAAGAAGTTAAGAGATAATATATGAGAGTTGATGAGAAGAAATTATATTAGAATTGAGATTGAAATAAATAATTACACTTTGCTGTAACATTGTGAATTGAATGTCGAGGAGAGAATGAAAAAAAATAATGGGATGAGAAGGAGGCAAAGGGGGATAAAAAAGAGAGAAAATAAACATTAACAATATAATATTTTTTTCAATGACAGGGAAATAGAAAAATTCCGAAGTACAGAACTGAAGGCGCTGGAGCAGGAAGTACTTGACCTTACTGCTGCCCAGAGAAAGACATCAGCTGATCTGACCCTAGAGACCAGGGAGTGCCAGGCCCTTCTAGAGTGCCTCGGGGGAAAGGTAGGTCATTGGTCCTGGTAGGAGATCTGCATGCCAAAGAGTTTGATTATAATACCGTTGTAGCATGTATCTACATTTTGTTGAAATACAACAATTATACTAATGACACCAATATTTTCTATAGGTGTAATTTAATTCTGTACTCGTCCCTCTGTATATTCAACTCTATTATACTATGATATGCTGCAAGGGCTCATTCTAATACTTAAATGTCGGGAATGATTTGCAGTAATGCTTCTGAAAACTTAGTCAATTAAATGTGTATAAATATTCAGACAGATCCAACATGATAGCATTTTCCCTGCCTTGTCTTCTTCAGGAGAGGCAGACAGTCCTCCACAGTGTATACATGTTCCCCTTCATTCCCTTCTTCAGGAGAGGCAGACAGTCCTCCACAGTGTATACATGTTCCCCTTCATTCCCTTCTTCAGGAGAGGCAGACAGTCCTCTACAGTGTATACATGTTCTCCTTCATTCCCTTCTTCAGGAGAGGCAGACAGTCCTCCACAGTGTATACATGTTCCCCTTCATTCCCTTCTTCAGGAGAGGCAGACAGTCCTCCACAGTGTATACATGTTCCCCTTCATTCCCTTCTTCAGGAGAGGCAGACAGTCCTCCACAGTGTATACATGTTTCCCTTCATTCCCTTGTTCAGGAGAGGCAGGTGTATAGTGACCTATGGTGTGTGGAGGATGAGACAACATTGCTTGAGGGGAAGTGTGAGTGGTGGAGGCAGTTTGAGGCGGTCGGCATAAAGGCGGTGAGGAAGGAAGAATGAAATGTGTGCTTATGTAGTTATATTTGATGAGGGAAGAGACGGAGGGCATGTAGTGAATAGATGATACAAAATTGTACTATAGAGCAAAGCATGTTTGTTTAAAGTAGTGATGACAGCGTTTGTAAAGACAGAGAGGAATTTTTTTTTTACTTTCCATCACTTCTAAAAATTAAGTAAATATTTAATGAATGTTTTGATGAAGTGAAAGCGCTGTTTAGAGTAATATATAAATAAAAGAGTGTGTTAATTGGATAGGTAGGGTGAAGAGCATTATATCTATTAGTGCTTATTTCCAATGAAGAAGAAGGGATAAGACATATGTAGTATATAGGGATAAATGATCTATAGTACAACACTTAATATTGTTGGGTAGAATGGTGGCTATAGGCAGTGTCAAATAAATGGGAGGAAATGCTGTGTACTACAGGTTAAAGTTCCCAAACTCGGCATCCCAAGACTCGGCAACACCCAAAACTCGGCTATGGTTCCGGATTTTCCAAAACACGGCAGAACACCCAAAACCCGGCGCGTAGTTGCCGGGTCGGCCGCTGGGTGCCACCACACTAGGCCGCTTGGTTTCTCCCGCCGATTTGTTTGTTGTTATTGTTCAGTGGTGTTGTGACTGTACGTAGAGTTGTGTACACTGTTATGTTTGTGTACTTCTACAGGTCTGTTATTGGTATTATGGCTCCCAAACGTCCAGGAACACCTACTGGTGGAAGTGAAAAGAAAAGGCTGATTTTCATGCTTTTTTTCCCCTTAATATATCTACGTTCTAAAAGTCGGAAAATTCCATTACTCGGCTCGGTGCTGGTCCCGAGGTTGCCGAGTTTGGGAACTTCAACCTGTATTTGTTTAGTTATTTAGTTAGTGAAGTATAGGTAGACTATTCATATATGTATTAGAATGAGTTGCAATATTGAAAGAAGTTTATGAGATGAAAACATTATAGCGATTATTGCTGATGACCTCTAGAATCAACCCATATATCTTTAAACATATGAAAGAACTCTGTAGATTCTAAATATATTGAGCTATATATTCTAGGTATTAAATGGAATTGAGATTTAGGACTTTTGACTAACAGTATGGTACCAAAGCTAATATCTTCCTAATCACCCCAGCAAGCCTTCTGTCCTTCCATTCCAGGGTAAGGAGGGCAGACAGAGGCACCAGCACACACTGGCACCCCTTGAAGTTGTGGTACAGGACTTCACAGAGGTTAACAGGAAGGCTGAGGAAGTGTGTGCCGCATTTGCCTCCCAACACCTCTCCTAGCCTCCTTTGTCCAGACCTACCGACCCACAGTTGTCTTTCCCCATTTGCTCCACCACTTTTTCCAGCTGTCCTTCCTCCCAGCACCTCCCACAGTTGTCTTTCCCCCTCATTTGTCTCCCAACATCTCTTTTCCCAGCTGTTCTCTTCCTCCCAGCACCTCCCACAGTTGTCTTCCCCCTTCTACTACATCTCACAATTATTGTCTACCCTTTCACACGCAAATCATTCCTATCTTCTTCTTCTTCTTCCTGTGACCTTTGTCGCTTATAGTATCGCTTCATAGGTCCTCTTCAACTTCTTCTCCTTCGTTAACAAACTTGTTAACTCTTTCCTTGACTATTTCACCTCGGATGCTAAAACATTTTCATTAGTTTTCGGTACTAACATCCTAATTCATTGTCTCCTGTGTGTTCTTTTCTCCCAGCACTGTCTTGGGAACACTTTTGTCTTATTATTGTTTTCGCACACAGCAATCTTACATCTTTCTATAATTTCTGATTAGGGCAAAGCAAACCTTATTTTGTTCAATGTCTCAAAAACCCAATTTCTTCACCTATCTACTTGACTAAATCTACCAGATAACTATCCCCTCTTCTTCAATAACACTCAAGTATCTCCTTCTACAATGAACATTCTTGGACTGTCCTTTACTAAAAATCTGAACTGGATATCTCACATCTCATCTCTTGCTAAAACAACTTTTAAGAAGTTAGGTGTCCTGTGGCGTCTGCTCCTTTTGTTTCTCCTCCCATTGCTTGCTCTCTACAGGGCCTTATCTGCCCATGTATGGAGTATGTCTCACATGTTTGGGGGGGATCCACTCATACAGCTCTCCTAAACAGGGTTGAGTCAAAAGCTTTTCGTCTCATCAACTCCCCTCCTCTGACTGACTGTCTTCAATCTTTAGATCACCACCGCAATATTGCTTCTCTTGCTATCTTCTACCATTATTTTCATGCTCACTGCTCTTCTGAATTTGCTAACTGCATGCCTCCCCCCTCCCGCGGCCTCGCTGCACAAGACTCTCTACTCATTATCATCCCTATTCTGTCCATCTTCCTAATGCAAGAGTTATCAGTATCTTCACTCTTTCATCCCTCTCACTGGTAAACTCTGGAACTCTCTTCCTGTTACTATTTCTCGACCATCCTATGACTTACATCTTTTCACGAGAGGACTGACAAGACACCTCCCGAACTATATTGGCCCACCCCCCTTTCTTTATTCTCTTATTGTTCTTCTTTATAGGGACTGACAACTGAGCGGGCTTTGTGTTATCTCTTTTTTGTGTGGCCTTGGCCAGTCCTTTGTTATGTTAAAAAAAAAATTCTTATTACTTTTTTCCACATGAATTCTTCCTCTTTCTGCTTTCTCCCACAACAATCTTTTCCAAGCACCTGCTCCCACACTAATCTCCCCAGTCACCTTTTCTGTCTTATACATACAACTTTCTCTCACATTCATCTTCACTTTTTGTAGTTCCTCCCCAATTGTCATATTTTTCTTTGAACTCTTCCTTCCTATCTATTCATTATTCTGTCCACCCTTATAATCCATAACTATATCCTTTTTTTTCAGCTCCATCTCCTTCCTTCCTAGTTCCTCCTTCCTCATCTATCCCTCTCATGATCACCTTCATTTTGAGTTAGATGATAGACATCATGGAATGAAGTTTAATAGTGAGAATGGAAGAAAAGACTGGAGAGTGAAGGAGTTTGTGAGTTACATAGTAGTTGCCAAATATAAAGAAAACAGGCAAGTGTAGCTAAAGGATGACTGTTTTAATGATGACAAAGGTTTCTATTACTGTACGTGCAGCTTATGTTGTTTTTGATATTTTTTTGTCACTTTTCTGTAAGTATATTTTTGTTTGCGGCTTGTGATTTTTTTTTAGTTATCCAAGGTGATAGAATATCAAAACCGCAGGTCACTGCAGCAATGGATGTATTGGTCAAGGGCCATAAATCAAATTGAAATAAAGAAAAATTAATAATAATAAAAAAAAAAAAAGAGATAAATATATATTATATTATATATATATATATATTATATATATATATATATATATATATATATATATATATATATATATATATATAATATATATATATAATATATATATATATATATATATTATGGATATATATATATATATATATATATATATATATATATATATATATATATATATATATATATATATATATATATATATATATATATATATGTAGAAATCTACCAATCAATTATTTGGGAATACGCCGGGGGGGGGGGGCGGGCGTCGCCTTGCCAACCCGACGACGCCACTCCCGGGGGTCATCACGCGCAAGTCCCCATGCAGGCTCCATTCCCATATCAAGCAGCAACTCTCGACAAGAAACATCAACTTGCCCCAGCCACGAACCTTGTGGGCGCCCCCTTGGCCTCCTCCACGCCGGATTGTCTCTTATACTTATTGTCTCTCACGCCGGACACTCTCCTCTCTTTTTTTCAAAGCATCTCTCTGATGGGCTCAAGCTAGCCTGTGGTCCTCCCCTGCTGGAGGCCCGATAGAAATAAAAAAAATAATAAAACATACAACCCGGTGGGAAGGATCGGTTTCAGGATAGTGTGCCACATGCCCATATAGCCGAAGTTGGCGCTGATAGACTATACAGGTAATAGGCCTCGATTTGGTCTCACGGTGCAATCGCTGATTTGACACGTAATCATCCCAGCGATACCCCATGATTCTGCGAAGACACTTATTACCGAAGGCATCGATTTGCCTCTTCAAGTCGCTATTTAGTGTCCATGTCTCACATCCATTGAGTAAGACAGGGATCACAAGCGACTTGAAGATCCAAATCTTTGTTCTTCTGCACAGGTACCGACAACGGCAAATACTCGTACTGACCGAGTCCAGAACACCGTGGGCTATGCCAATCCGTCATAATACTTTTTGATGTGATCCGCCGTCATTATGGACTGCGCTCCCAAGGTATGTACAACTTTTCATGATATCAATGTCCTAGCCGCACGCATGAACAGACTGTTCTGTTTCATCTAGTAAGCCTCCAAACACCTGGACCTTGGTCTTGAGCCAGGAGACCTCAATTAACAAAGGCTTTGCTTCCTCTTGCAGCGCCTTGAGAGCCGTTACCAGGACCTCCAGCGACTCAGCAAAGATTACTGCATCATCGGCAAAAACAAGATCAGTGATCTTGGTATTGCCGAGGGATGCTCCACAATCCCTTTGATCAACAACTTTGCCTAATACCCAGGCCATACAAATGTTGAAAAGTGATGGGGCAAGGACGCACCCTTGCCTCACTCCTGTATTAACAGGAAAGAAGCTCTCCTACAATTCACAAGTTCACAGCACTCTCAGTCCCAGATTCAATGACTCATTCCAGTCATCAAACCAATAGTCCTTGCAGGAATTCTGCAAAGTCGCAGAAGATCCCAGACTGAGTCACGATGCACTAAGTCAAACGACTTCTTGAGATCAACATACGTAGGCTGTAAACATCCCCTGTCGAAACTAACGTCGGCGTTCCACGAGGACACGAAGCACTAGGATACGGTCCGTTGTTATTTACCAGGCGTAAACCCAGACTGCTGAGGTCTGATGCTTCAGCAGATGACTGCTGATCCGTGTCAGCAATAGATGAGCAAGCACCTTGCCTGGCACGCTGAGCAGTGTAATACCGTGGTAATTGTTGCAGTCCTGATGTTCCTTTTCTTTCTCCAGATAGGGACGACCAGCCCCCTTTTCCAGTCAGGAGGAATGGTACCTGATTGCCACACGGCAGTCAGGACAGCATGCAACCTGCTTTTCATGGCCTCACCCCCAGCTTTGAGGAGCTCTGCACTGATACTACAAACACCAACTACCTTTCCACCCCTCAACTTTCAAAGTCAAAGTCAAAGTCAAAAACATTTATTTGCCTAATTAAACTTATACATTATGATTAATAAATAGATTAAAAAATTGACAAGGCAGAGCATTTTGAATCACTAAACATTTTTAAAGATCTTTAAATTATATTAATTCTGGGAAAACAACTTTATTTCAACTTAGAACATCGTAATCACATAGCAATCGTTATACATAGTAATTCTTCCTTTATATATTTATATTACTTCATCCATTACTGTAACTATATATCAATGCACATTGAGAATATAGTAAATTACTTGTATTTTAAATGTGACGCTATTATCTATTGATCTTAGTTCATCTGGCAATTCTTTCCAGGCAAGACATTCTGAATATACCACAAACCTTTTGCTTGATTCTGAGCGATGCAGAGCCCCAAGCAGGATTACAATATTGAAAATAAGGGTAGACTGAACTGTAGTTCAGAGTACTTACGTATAGTTCAGAATGCTCAGCTCAGAATAGCTCAGAACGCAGAGAGCTGTAGCTCAGAATACTTATCCCAGAGTATTGAAATAATGCAAAGAGGTTGTTAGTGAGTCGTTAGTGCACATTTTTTAGGAAATCGATTGATATAAGAACATAAGAAAATAAGGAAGCTACAAGAGGCCGCGAGGCCTACACGTGGTAATTCCTGTCACCTAACACTACCTACATCCACCTTTCATCCTCATCCATGAACCTATCCAGCCCCTCTTTAAAGCTCCCTAATGACTCCTCACTAACTACTTGTCTACTGAGTCCATTCCATTCATTTACCACCCTATTTGTGAACCAGTTTTTCCCTATTTTCTTTCTAAATCTACGCCCTTCCAGCTTGAATCCATTACTTCTTGTTCTACCCTGGTTAAAAGCCGTAAGAACTTTTCCTACCTCTCCTTAATATAGGCGAAGTGCCGTTAATGTGGAGGAAAGGAAATGTAGTCCCCATATATAAGAAGGGTGATAGAGGACTTATGTCAAATTTTCGACCCGTTAGTCTAACGTCAGTAGTAGGCAAATTATTGGAATCTGTTATTGCAAAAAACATAAGAGCATTTAGAAAAGCATAGTTTGGTCAAGGATTCACAACATAGATTCACCAAGGTTAGGTCATGTCTCACCTAGGTCCAATTTATTGAGTTTTTATAAGAAGATTTATGAGACAGCAGATAATGATGAGGATTATGATATAGTATACCTGGACTTTAGTAAGGCATTGGATAAGGTACCACACGAAAGACTCTTAAATATGGTTTAAGGCTCATGGAATAGATGGGAAGGTTCTTCGATCGTTGGATCAGAGCTTGGCTAAGTGATAGGCAACAAAGGGTTACTATTAATGGTTCAAAATCTGAATGGGAGCATGAGACAAGTGGGGTTCCACAAGGGTCTGTTTTGGGTCCATTACTATTTTTCATTTACATCAACGACTTGGATAATGAGATTAGAAGTGATATCAGCAAGTTTGCTGATGATACTAAGGTAGGTAAAATTATTAGATTACAGTCTGATGTAAACATATTGCAGGGAGACTTAGACAAACTTAATGAGTGGGTAATCAGATGGCAGATGGAATTTAATATTGATAAGTGCAGCATTAAGAATGTTGGTAGAAAAAACCCTGGTAATAGATACACCTTACGCACTGTATCACTGAAAAGATCAGAAGGTGAGAAAGATCTTGGAGTGAGGGTGAGCCCAGACCTCCGACCTAGGAAACAATGTATTGAGGCTAGAAATGGAGCTAATAGGATGTTACGATTCATTACCGAAGTGTTAAAAGTAGAAGTACTGAGGTTATTCTAAAGCTTTATTTGGCTCTAGTCAGACCTCACCTAGACTATGCGGTTCAGTTTTGGTCTCCATATCGGGCAGGGGTGATAACCCCTGCCCAAGATGACTCAGTAGAGAGGAAAGTGTCCTGGAGAAAATTTGTCCGCGCTTCTAACGAACGCTGTGGTGGTCGCCTGGGGTCGTTCTATAGCTCATTCGAAAGCTCTCATGCTCCAGATGGACAAAATCGTAGTTTATTCGATTTCTCAATTCCAATATTCAAAAACGATCGTCAAAGTTTAGTACTGAGAGACACCCATCTGGTGTGTGCGCACGCTTAGTTGTGCCTGAAACGTCGGCTTCAACATTTCACATGGAAAAGAAGAGAAACAAGTAGAAAATGCTTCAGGGTAGCCCTGAAGACATGAAAAAGGGAAGATGACTTTTGCGGATGTTGTTTTGTAGATCAAGAAGTGTCAAGAAGAAGGGAAACAAGGCTAGTGTGGACATGGGAAATATTGCGAAAGAATAGAAACAAGGTGGCAAAGATGCCTTTGGACATGAGAAAGATTTGGAAAGGAAAGAAACTATGTCCCTTCTAACTTTCCTGAAATCATGGATGTAGAAATGTATGTATTAACGCCTTACCCATCACCACACACCCATTCACACACCCATTACCCATCACCACACACTCATTCACTCACCCAGTACCCATCACCCCCCACCTATTCCCTCACCCCAACCCATCACCCCCCACCCATTCACTCACCCATCACCCCACACCCATTACCCATCACCCCACCCATTCACTCACCCATTACCCATCACCCTACATCAAGGTTTCCTTAATTCTCGCAACCCACTTTTTTTTCACAATTCTCGCTAATAGGCTACTAAAAATAAAATAAAATAAAAGTTATCGGATCATCCCCAAAGTGGCCTCAAAACGTTCCCCTGGTCGACCTGGTTCCAAAACTGTGCCATATGATGGGATTGCGTCACGGGGGGCGGAACCTATAGCGGACACACACACACTTTCGCTTATATTATTATAAAAGATAATATTAGCAGTGTTCTGTTACACTTAGACACTTATTATGATCAATGTTTGAATGCAACCTATGTTAAGTACGATGTCATTGGACTTTGTGAAACCCGTCTAGATGATAATATATCTTCCCTTTATAAGCTTGACTCTTACCATGAATTCTTCCAGAATAAAAGCACCACAGGTGATGGACTAGCAATGTTTGTGCACGACATTTTTCAAGGTAACATTGTACATAATATCTCTTTCCAGCAACCACACATTGAATCATTATTTCTGGAAATCTCAGGTAAATGCCAGTACATATGTGATAGGAATTATCTACAGACCACCTAATTCTAGTATTCACAATTTTTTTAAGTCCTTAGAAAATATGTTGGAATTTCTAACACTTACATATGATACACCGTGTTATATAACTGGTGATTTTAATATAAATCTACTTAACAATGGGAGTAATGTTTATGACTTTATTAACTTACTTTTTTCACATTCATTTTTTCCTACTATCACAAAACCCACAAGAGTTACTAACAATTCAGCTACTTTAATAGATCATATATGGACAAATAATTTATGTAACTATGAAAAAAGTGGAATTATCTACACCCAAATTAGTGATCATTTTCCAATATTTTCGTCCTTTTCACTACCAAATAATAGTAATTCAGTAACTTCTTATGTATCATACAGGAAAAGACTGTACAACGATGAATCAATAAGTACATTTAAATCTGCTCTATCTAACTATAAGTGGGAAGATCATATGACTGGACAGGATGTTAATAAAGATTTTGATATTTACATGAATACTTTCATACAGCTATATAATAGATATTTTCACGTCAAAGAACACAAAGTTAAAAAGGAACACACAAATAAACCATACATTACAGAGGGAATTAGAAACTCAATTAAACATAGAAACAAGTTACAAAAACTTTCAGCTAAATGGCCATTCACTTATGAAAAGGAGTTTAAAAAATATCGAAATATGTTAACTTCTATAATTAGAATTGCGAAAGATAATTATTATAAGTCTACTTTGAAAGATAATTCAGGAAATCCCTCAAAAACTTGGCAAATTATTAATGATATTTTAAGAAGAAAAAATAGATCAAATTGTAAATCTTTTATTATGCAAGGAAAGTCCATTACTGATAATCAGGAAATAGCTAATGGTTTTAATGATTACTTTTGCAATGTAGCCAGTAACCTAGCTCAAGGTATTGAAGTACCGCTAACACATTTTAAAAATGACCTTCCTCCGTCTGTGCCCTTTTCCTTTTACTTCAGACCTACAAACCAGCATGAAGTTGGCAATATAATTGATAGTATGAAGAAGAAATCACCGGGTCATGATGACATAAGCATTAGTGTAATTAAAGCATGCAAGCAAGAAATTATTCCTTTCTTAAAATACATAATCAATAAGTCGTTTGTGCTAGGTTGCTTCCCAAATCATTTGCAGATAGCCCGAGTAGTTCCTATTTTTAAAAAAGGTGATCAGTCCCTGTTTTCTAATTACAGTCCGGTTTCTATACTACCTAGTATTAGTAAAATTATTGAAAAAAATAGTAGCACATAGATTATTGAATTATCTAACAAATAAATCCCTTTTAACTAACAATCAATTTGGGTTCAGACCAAACTTTTCTACTGAACTGGCAGTTCATCACCTTACACAACAAATGTACAATGCTCTAGATAATAGAATGTTTCAGCTGACAGTTTTCTGTGATCTTACTAAGGCATTTGACACTATCAATCATTCTATATTGTTGCATAAACTTAAAGTGTATGGCATAAGGGGTCCAGCATATAATTGGTTTAAAAGTTATTTAAATTCAAGAAAACAATACACAGCTTTTAATAACACCACATCACAGCGAAAAATTATTAAACGCGGAGTACCACAAGGATCGGTTTTAGGGCCACTATTATGCCTGATATATATAAATTATATAACTATGTACCAATAACCTAAAATTTATATTGCAGATGATACGAACATTTTTCTTCAGGGGCGTGATTTACCTGCGTTACAAGATATTATGAACAGGGAATTAACTCATGTCACTAATTGGTTAAAAAGTAATAAATTATCATTAAATATAAACAAAACACATTTCATGTTGTCACACTCGCAGACTACAAATCCCCATCCCATTGACAACAAAATGAATGGATTTTCAATTAAACAAGTAGAAGAAGCTAAATTCTTAGGAATTATTATTGATAATAGATTGCAATGGAAATCTCACTTAGAAGAAGTAAACAATAAATTATCTAAAATTTCTGGCATTATATATCAAATACGTAGATCGTGCAATTACGAATGTTTACAATTAATATATAATTCCTTAGCATACACACATCTACTTTATTGTTCTTCTGTCTGGGGGGGTTTAGACTTATATTGATATATATTGATAAATTATTCATCAGCCAAAAAAAATTTAATAAGGATTATGTCAGGATGTAATAGGTTTGCACATACAGCTCCCATTTTTCGTGATCTTCAACTTTTAAAAGTACACGATATAATTACATATCAAACTATTATATTCGTTTATAAATGCTTAAATATTTATGAAATGAATTATGGTTTTGAGTATGCTACACACACCAACGTCCAAACAAGACTCACAAACAATCTTAAAATCCCCTTATGTAGAACCAGTCATGCCCAACACAGCGTCATATTCAGAGGCTCTAAACTCTGGAATGAAGCTCCACTAGATATTAAAACCAGACCCTTTAACTCATTTAAATTACAAGTTAAACTACAGTTAAAAACTGCATACTAAGACTCTTACAGTTCGATACAATTGTAATTACTGAGTGCCATACAGCAATTTTATTAGAACATCACAATTACACAATTGGTGTAATTCATAGCAGTTGGTATTATTATTATTATTATTATTATTATTATTATTGTTCCTATTATTGTCATTAATTATTATTGTTAATATTATTATTATTATTATTTATTATCATTTTTAGTACGATTATTATTATTAAGCCTCCTCTACTACCACTACTTGTATTACTACTACTACTACTACTACTACTAACTACTTAATATAATAATAGTATTATAATTATTGCTACTACTAATATTACTGTTATTATTATTATTATTATTATTATCTTTATTATTATTATTATTATATTGTTATTATTACTATTATTATTATTATTTTTTATTACAACACTACTACTACTATTACTACTACTACTACTACTACTACTTTTTATACTACTAATGGACCCGTTTACTCACACCTAAAACACGGAGTATTATGAAGCTTTGGGTGCAATATAGGCTACATATCACGTACTCATATTCTTTTTGCTGAGAAATGCACCATAAATGAAATGTATGGCTTTTTTTGGGGCCAAAATATCACAACACGGCGGAACGCGCTGTGATTGGTTGTGAGTAGTAAGCGCAAACTCAGATCTCGCCTGATCAGCTGATCGGTTTGTTTGGCTCAGCAGACCGCAGTACCTATCTATGCATTCAACATGTACCAGACAAAAAGAACAATTTATGCTTGGTTTTGTGCTAATGTGCAAAAACACCACAATTAAAACTCCAGAGAATGTGTTCATAACTATGCCTAAAGACAAGAAAAAGAGGAAACAGTGGTGGATGTCTGCAAGGCGTGATTTCTCGATGAAGGAAAATTCATACTATTGCTGTGAAGACCATTTTGATGTATGTATGTCCTACTTGTGCATGGATAAGTAACTTGCAAATGATATGTAGCTGTGGGGCTTTAGCTGAGCTGTGATAAGTTGCGGGAGTAGTATGCAGTATGCAAGGCTTTGAGGTAGGGATGAGACAGGCTGGGTTTTTCATGTTAAGTATACAACACGCAGTGAGTTAGGTAAAATTCTAGAGTCCTTTCCCGCCTTATTAGAGTGTTTTTCCTCCAGGACCTTCACAGATCCCTTCAGATACCTCTAAAACTGTAACTATAAAGTGGGGGGGAGATGCCCCTTCACCCCCCTCCCTCCTTAACGACCCCCCTGGACCCCTCAAAAAAAAATATGTTTAATATTACTAATCTAACCTTACTATAACCTAACCTAACCTTATCTCACTAATAACCTCATAGCGAGGCCCCCATAAAAAAATAATTACTAACCTAACCTTGTAAAATTATAGTTTTATTTTACTAACCTAACTAACCTTACTAACTTGCATTACCCCTACTACTGCAAGATGACCAGTAATCCTCCTTCAAGTGATGTAGTAGGTATTCACTGTGTTTGTGAATATGTAAGTTGTAGTTTATAAGGAAAAAGTGGATAGACAGAGATAAGTGGCCCGTGACACCAGACAAGTGATGACTTCTGGGATCGGCATTCCTTATAGGGAGCTTAAATGAACCTGCAATGACATGTACAGCTAGACAGATAGACGAACTCATAGAGGAACAGGTAGAAATGTATGGTTAGTAAAGGTTGTAGTGGTGAGTAGAGTGACGAAGGGTGTATGTTTTGCTTATGTGGGGAAAGAAAGCCATACATTTCTGAAAAATGTTGCCACCAGCTCAAGCGAGTAGTTCTCTGGTTTACTCCTTGAGCACGTTTGAATATATATATATATATATGAGAGTTATTGGTAGTCGTGGTTAATACTTAGAATTACACCGATTAAGGCTGAAAACTCTTTTGGAGAACGTGGGGAAGTATTTCCATAACACGCGGAATAATCACCTGGGGTTTTTGCAATAAACACAAGAACTATATTTGAAACATCATCCTATTTATTTACCATGAAATATTATGTCTCTTGTTTGAGATCGTAGATACATATATAAACTCTTATTTTGGCGCAGGGAAGCTCTACAGAGCATAACCTGCCTCACTGAACTACATTCTTAGAACTACCACCTATGTCCGTATCAACTGAGCACTATAGGTATACATGGAATATATATATAGGAGAGAAAATGTGAGAGTAATGGTTGGTGTGGGATTCACTGTACCATGTGGCCTGGTTTCTGGAGAGAAGTGGAGAGACGACTCCGTTAATAACACTTATAAGGACAGGCCAGGCCTCCTATGCGTTAATGAAAAACTAACCAACTCTACCTATATATAGATATATAGATAGATATAACATAACAAGGAAGGGGGGGGGGGGGAATAGGAGCGAGGTACCGAGGTCTTGCCTGGAGAGGAGTGGAGAGACGACTGGCTCCCTCGGGGTGACTAAGGCGAGGTTGGGCTTAGTAGCGGGAAAAAGGGGAATGTTCGGATCCTTAGGACCAGTCTCTAATGAAGGGATTATCAGACCATGAATGACTCTAATTAACTAATGAAACAAGTATACATATGAAATGGCTGCCTATAATACAGTTCTTTAACTTTGATATAGAAGAATTTAATATTTTTACACTAATATCCAGGGAAAGATATCCTCCCTCGTGGGTAGCCTCGAACATGTGTTTCAGAGCGACGAGGTATGGTAAGACGGGATAGAAATTTGGTCGACTCTCAATTTAGCGAATACCACGACTAACCCACTCATGTATGAACGTGATCTTTCACTATGGTGACTATTTTGAAGGACATTAAGAATCTAAGAGTGTTCCTTGATCTGATAGGAGGGTGAGGGGAGGATGAAAAGTTTTGAATCTACTAGTTATCGATGATCGCGAAATAATTGTCCCACGAATTTGGACTCGTACCCGGAGTATCTGGGGGGGGGGGGGTGGAGTGAGGGAAGGGAGGAAGATAGAAGTGCGAGATAGAAAGAAGAAAGATGGAAGGATAAATATTAGGCGAACAAAAAGTTTGATTGACCTTAGTATAATAAACGATAAATCTGTTCCCCCAGATGCGGGGTCTAGGTGGCAACTGGCCCCAGAACAGTGCATGGAGATTGAAATCTTTTATCCTTCTTACAGACCTAATCCGGGAATTGTATGATAGGAATTCCATCCTATCTCTTCCGCAAATACGGGCATTACACACGTCTATTCTCCGGGAAAATTAAATTCTTCAATATCAAATTAACTACTCACTGATCTTTTGTTTCCTTTCTAAAGCTGTGTCAAGAGGAGGTGTGTGTATGGGGCGAATTTAAAGTGAATTTAATAGAGATTCTTCTATTCTTTGAAACGGGTATCTGAATGTGTTTAGATTACACGAATATTCAATGAGAAGGAAGTATCCCAATCAACCTCCGACCTGGGCAGTAACGTGGTCGTCGAATCCTGACTCAATACCTAATTCTCGTTGCTAGGAATGTCCCAGGGGCGCACACCGGCTACCCTCATGGTTACTGACAGCGCCTAACAAGTCCTGAAATATCGCTCCACCTCAAGCTGGTGTACTGTAAGTGAGAAGCAGTACTGCTATCTCGAATTAAAATACTCCTCTCACCGAACCAGGCTGAGCCCGTGAAAACCAGACACTCCGAATTCTAGAAATGAGAAATCTCCTAGACCAAATTGTTTCATCTAGTCCGACATACACTACCCTTGACTCAGTAATTTACATTTAACACTTTTCGCTTAATTTTCACATGAATACCCCACAAGTCGGGCTGATTGTAACTTGAATTAAAATACCTTGAAGACTCACCGAACCAGACTGAGTCCGTTAATGAAATTCAATGAGACTGGTATCCCAATCAACCTCCTACCTGGGTATACAACTCCCCGAAACCGAGTAGATATTTTCCTTTCAAGTTCATAAAATAAATTATCAATGTTCATGTTCAAAATAGTTCTTCCTTGTTTTTCTAACATTTAACCAGAGCTGGGCACGTTCCTGGATTTGGGGTAGTCCGTACCTGTACTTCCGTACTTCGGGACGCGGGTCGTCCGTACCTGTACTTCCGTACCTTATTTTACTTTGTTCTGTCCGTACCCGTACCTCCGTACCTCCGTACCTCCGTACCTGTACCCTATAACTATTAAAACGCGCCTGAAAAAATATAGTCAGTACCTCAAAAATAAAACAAAATACAAGGCTATAATACATCAGAGCTTCATAAATATATATAGCAATATATATTTACCATCAAATAATCATCAAATCAATTAAAATAAAATTTGTCTCCAGTCTTCACAGTTCACAAATGAGTGAAATGACTAATTAGTTTAAATCACAAGTTTATTCTAGAGTGTATAACTCCTACTCCACTTCCTTCTCCTCCTTGTACTGCTGCTACACCTCCTTGTAGCCTAGGAGGTGCATGTTGCCCTCACAAACACCAGCTGCTCAAAGTGTATGTTGCTGAGGCTGGACCTCTTCGGCCGCAAGATGTCTCCCGCGGAGCTGAACAGCCTTTCCACACCAGCAGAGCTGGGGAGACGGGTGTTGTACCTCTTGAAAAGGTCCAGCCAGGCATTCCTGTAGCGGGTTTCACACTACTACAGCTACTATCCCAGACACACTCCTGCTCCTGTCGCTATCACTTCTTTTCACGTATTTGTCCATGTTTAGTTGTAAACACTAAACAGTAAGCAATAGCAGTGAAACTTTGAAACGCGTTGCCGGGTGATGTGACTGTAAAACAAAAAACGTTGTTGATCTTGAGCTTGATGCCGTACGTTTGGTGTTTACCAGGCACCACAGATGAAACGGATCTCCCCTTGGAAAATGATCAGCTGACAGCTAGTGGCAAATTGCCCGCCAAAACGCGTGAAAGTTATTCTGTGGACTGTTTTTCGTCTTGGGTTTTTTTTTTTTTTCATCATAAAAAATATCGGTACGGAAGTACCCCCCAAAAAATTTCCCCAGGCCCTACCTGTTTTTTTCCCCGTACCTTTAAAAAACCCTTTCCGTACCCCCGGGATTTCCCGGGCCCTTTGGTTTGGGAAAGTCCGTGGGTACGGAGGTAGGGGAAGGTACGGCAGGGGGACGGAAGTCCCACTCTGCATTTAACTATGCTTAACTAACCCCCCCTGAAACTCCTCGATTGTCTTCTGGGAGGTCTCCGTAGGTGGGTTTTTTGGAAGCTTGAGAGTGGGGAAAAGCAGATGTGTCGAGCTCCTTGCTTTTCGACGCAAAAATTTTCGCGGGGCTCCCCGGCCAAAACGGGGGAGGGTATATGGCACTGTAGGCTCGGAAAATTTTGGCCAGTTTTTTCCCCTAAAAACCTGTTTCACTCCTTTCCCCCCCCTTCTAAATTCTAACATTCGTTTTGGCTCCCCTTCATTTTTTCCCAAAACCCAAACCCGCCAAAAAAAAAAAAAAAAAAAAAAAAAATTTTTGAGGAAGAAAACCCCTTGTTTTATTAAAAAGTTTCAGCATAATTATCTTATATTTGATAGATTTCTGTGATATGTTTTAACTTACATCCTTGCCTAAAAAAGACTAGTGGACCCCTAGCAAATTTGAATGGGGGTTGGGGGGGAAAAAAGTTAAATTAATCTCTGCATATTTTATAACACCCAGGGGGAAGGCTGATATTGTTTCTTTTAAATTTCATTTGACAAAAAAAAAAAAATCCGAGGTTGTGTCCCGGAAAATGCACATCTCATGTCGGGGTCCAATGCAATGGGGTTCCGGCTCTTATTTTTGATTTGTAGAAGGGGGGGAGAAACCAGCCCTCACATAATAGGTAGTTGAAAAAGGAAAGAGTATCAAAGTGCAATCTCCCTTGACTTTTGGATAGGGCTGACCCTTGAACACCAAATACATTCAGAGTTTTTTTCTTCATAGAGATATATGGCAGCAGAATCATTTTTTAGATCAAGGAACTCGCCCGGGAATATCACTGGGAAGGGTAGTAATTAAAGGGTGCCAGAGAATAATTCTTACCAACTTCCCTTCCCCCTCCTCGAATACGGGGAAGTACCTTTAAATTTCCCTTTTCCAAAGATCTCGAGGGCTGAGTGATTTCATTTTTAAAGAAATGGGTAAAAGCAGACATCTTTTTTCATTCTCGCCCAAGGGAAACACTGAAGGTTTTAAAAAATGGCAACTATCCGGACCGATTTTCCCTTTTCCCAATTCTGGAGCTTGGCAAAAAACCCCACGAAGAAAATCCATCAGGTAAAACACTTTTCTTTCCTTGCCCTGTAGCTTCAGATTAAACCCTCTTAGCTGCTCAAATATATTTTGGCAAAATATGCAAGACGGGGCTCCCAAAACCTCTTAAAGTGCTCAACGTTTCTTCTTTCCCTTGCTTTTTCCGGGAACAATTTAACCCCCCCAAGTTCAAACACTCGATTCAAAACATTGCCCTTGGAAAGCCCACCCGCATTTTGGGAGTAAAAGGAGAGCTTCATGCTCCGAGTCCTGCCCTCTACAAAGGTTCGGGAAAAAGGGCCCGAAAATTTCATACTCCATTTTTTTAAAAATTTGACGCTTTTAAACCACTGCCTCCAGGATCTTGAAATTTCAGGGGGGGTTTTCGACGCCCGTGCAAAAAGATTTGGGTCAAAACAAAGAACCCCCCCTTTGGGATTCGGACTACTTCCTTGAAAAAGCTTCTGGAAACCCCGATTTTGATCCCAGCATCGCTGGGGGCCCCTCTGTAAGACTCCACAACAATTTTCCCCGGGGATCCTGTTAGCTTTGAGAAAGAAGAACTTTTCCATTACTCTTTAGCGTTTTGGTGGGCTAAACTGTGTAAAAAACCCGTATTCTTCCTTTTAAACACCAAGAAAAAATACCTTAAAAAACACGAGTAGCTGTGCACAAAAACTCACATCCTTACTCATCCCGCTGTATTGGGAAAAATACCCGTTTTGGGACATTTGATCTCCTGTATCATTTTTTTTTCCCTTTTTTCTTCTGACATTTCAAAAATTTTTCCGCTTCAGTTTTCGTTTTTACAAGGGAAAAATTTTTGAATTTTACGTTCACTTTCTCTCCAAAAACCCTTACCCTTTAAATTTCATGGCTTGATTAAGGTTTTCACCAAATTTTGTGGGGGTTCTTTTGCTTCGCATTTCGAGGGCAACCTCGTAAAGTCCTCAACCCGCCTTGAGGTCTTTGTTGGAAAACACCGTCGCATCCATTTTTGTTTTCCCAAACTATTTTTGTGGCGCCTGAAGAAATCGGGGTCTTTCTCAGCTATGGGGGATGGATGGCAGCAAATGATGCTTCAAACCCTTTCTAGGCCTCATAGAAAACGTTCCCCCCACTTTGAAGCACAGTACCACTGAGGTTTCCCGATGCCCTCAGCGAGGATTGAGTAAAAACCGTAGTTTTAAAGTACTCTTCACTGTACTTCCCCCTTCTTTCTCACTAGTAGCCCTCGCAATTTTACGGAAAAAAGAAGACAAACATCAAAACAAATTAAGTGATAAGACAAAAAAAGGGTAATGAAGGACAGATAAAAAGGGCAAGTGATAAAAAGACAAACCCACAAAAATTCACATACAAACACATCCATGGGGCTCAAAAAATTAAGCACATACACAGTCATACACAAACTACACCAGGAGTAATGATAAACATTCCCCCTCAAACTAGCAAGCTGAAAAGTACTTTTTAAAAGCAAGAAAGCCTCCTTTGACAACACTGCCCCAATTGAAAAAAATAAGGAAAAAAAACGAGTCACCCTCAATATTAGCACCCAAAAAAAAAAAACAGGAATACTTTTAAATAGGGAAAAGGGGCATTAAAAAAATGAAAACCCAAAAAAAAAGAAAAATTTTTACACCGATAAACACGACCGAAATTTTAATTGTCGAACAAAATAAATAACACAGTATATGGGTTAAATCAATTTTACCCCCATGGGGTTTCCCTGATGATTCCCGGGCCATAAATGAGATCTTCGATCGCCTTTTCTCCCCCTGTCCCCCGGGGACTCACCCTCACTCACCGCCCGTGTCTCTCCCCTCCCATACGCGTTCGTTTTTCCTCCGCTTTTCTATCCCACCTAAAAATGCACAAACAATTACAATTTTTTGCACACTACATAAATACACACGTACACCCCCATTCGTAACATATTTTTGTAACAAAAATTTTTTTGTCAACTTAAAGATTTAAACACTTTAAATTTTTAAAAAAAAGAAAAATTTTTTTTGCCCGGAAGTGATGCAAGTTGTTGCTTTTTTTTACAGATTCCTAACATTTTTTAGAAATGTATAATTTTTAACGCCCCCTGGCCCCCTTAATTCTTTGCCATGGCCCCCTTGGGGGGCCTGGGCCCCCGGTTGAAACCACTAAAACCCTTTGGGGATGGGACAACCCAAAAGGTAACCATTTTTTTTTGTCTGGGAAATCCCCCTAGGGTCTTGGAAACTAAGAGTGTGGGCCCCGCCTGTCTGTGTCGCCCCTTTTTGGGGGTGGCCCTCCAAAAAAAGTCGCTCCAGCCCCGATGTGTTTCATGTTCTTAGCGCTTGGGGTTTTTTAGCGAAATCTGACGACGTCAGTGGGTAGGCTGAGAGAGATCCAGGACTTCCCTCCCGACGCGGCTTCACGTCCTTTCTTTGCCATGGTGGTGGTTGCGAGGCGTGTGGGTGGCGTGGCGCCTAGATGCGGCGAGCGTGGCTAGGCGCGCGGCATGCGGCCTGGCTGAGGTGGCTGGCTGTCGTGGCTGCGGCGCGCGGTAGGCTGCGGCGGTCAGTTGGCTGTAGCGGCGACGGCTGAGACGGCTGTATCGGCTCGCTTCTTACAGCTCACTGCCACATGGTCATGGTTCATGTGTGTAGGGTGTTTGGTTTATAGGGGGAAAGCTCTAATGAACCTACTATAATGATCGACTACTGTATGAAAATTTACCGAAATTTGACTTTATCTAGCTATTTTCCCAGGTGAGATTCTGTTGCTGTTATTTGTAGGAAATAACATCCCACCGCTGCCACCAGTGTGGTGCCAGGGTTTTCGTTGGTTGTTGCTGCCACCAGTGTGGTGCCAGGGTTTTCGTTGGTTGTTACTGACACCTTTATATTGAATGATATTAATTGGTTAGGATTTTTCATTGATTACAACTGAATTGAGAATTGAAATTTGTCTTATGACTTCACTATTTAATTATAGTACGAACACTTCTCGCTGCGGAGAGTACTGAAATGGGAATGAACTTAAAGGGGAAGGGGTAGGAGTTAAGGTTAAGGGGAAGGGGTAGGAGTTAAGGAGTAAGGGGAAATGCTGCCACCAGCTCAAGCGAGTAGTTCTCTGGTTTACTCCTTGAGCACGTTTGAATATATATATATATATATATATATATATATATGAGAGTTATTGGTAGTCGTGGTTAATACTTAGAATTACACAGAGTAAGGCTGAAAACTCTTTTGGAGAACGTGGGGAAGTATTTCCATAACACGCGGAATAATCACCTGGGGTTTTTGCAATAAACACAAGAACTATATTTGAAACATCATCCTATTTATTTACCATGAAATATTATGTCTCTTGTTTGAGATCGTAGATACATATATAAACTCTTATTTTGGCGCAGGGAAGCTCTACAGAGCATAACCTGCCTCACTGAACTACATTCTTAGAACTACCACCTATGTCCGTATCAACTGAGCACTATAGGTATACATGGAATATATATATAGGAGAGAAAATGTGAGAGTAATGGTTGGTGTGGGATTCACTGTACCATGTGGCCTGGTTTCTGGAGAGAAGTGGAGAGACGACTCCGTTAATAACACTTATAAGGACAGGCCAGGCCTCCTATGCGTTAATGAAAAACTAACCAACTCTACCTATATATAGATATATAGATAGATATAATATAACAAGGAAGGGGGGGGGGGAATAGGAGCGAGGTACCGAGGTCTTACCTGGAGAGGAGTGGAGAGACGACTGGCTCCCTCGGGGTGACTAAGGCGAGGTTGGGCTTAGTAGCGGGAAAAAGGGGAATGTTCGGATCCTTAGGACCGGTCTCTAATGAAGGATTATCAGACATGAATGACTCTAATTAACTAATGAAACAAGTATACATATGAAATGGTGCCTATAATACAGTTCTTTAACTTTGATATAGAAGAATTTAATATTTTTACACTAATATCCAGGGAAAGATATCCTCCCTTCGTGGGTAGCCTTCGAAAATGTGTTTCAGAGCGACGAGCTATGGTAAGACGGGATAGAAATTTGGTCGACTCTCAATTTAGCGAATACCACGACTAACCCACTCATGTATGAACGTGATCTTTCACTATGGTGACTATTTTGAAGGACATTAAGAATCTAAGAGTGTTCCTTGATCTGATAGGAGGGTGAGGGGAGGATGAAAAGTTTTGAATCTACTAGTTATCGATGATCGCGAAATAATTGTCCCACGAATGAAGGGAGGAAGATAGAAGTGCGAGATAGAAAGAAGAAAGATGGAAGGATAAATATTAGGCGAACAAAAGTTTGATTGACCTTAGTATAATAACGATAATCTGTTCCCCCCAGATGCGGGGTCTAGGTGGCAACTGGCCCCAGAACAGTGTATGGAGATTGAAATATTTTTATCCTTCTTACAGACCTAATCCGGGAATTGTATGATAGGAATTCCCATCCTATCTCTTCCGAATACCGTGCATTACATTAGCACACTGACAACAGTAATCTTTCATCACAATAACTGCAGGTAAACTTAACTTTATGTGCCGTCAGGTGACACGCCTAAGTTAAAGCCTTATTTTGATTATTGTAATACTCTTTCATTAATTTGACGTGCTTTTTGCAATATTGTTAAGATTTCTTATGCCTAATATTACCTAATGTTGATATAATGTACTGCGAACTCGGAATATTGCAGATAATAATCACTATTGCTTGCAGGGGCGAGCTGGGCCGACAAGCAAGGATGTTTACATGTCATGTATTTCAAAGCTCAGCATTATTTCATCCCTTTGCATATCACCACACCCTCCTACATACCTTTTGGCGTCCTTGGGGAAGAGATGATGTCTTATCCGGGATGATAGTACTTCTTTTCTTGCCGCAAACACAGCAACTGCCACTCTTTAGTACTTGGAGCCATTTTGAAAATTTGTTGTTGTAACGGAACTGAGGGTCTTGGTCTTGGGCTGGTCCTCCCAGTATGCATAGTCTGCCCGCCGCGCCCGCCGCGCCATCTCCAGCAAAAAAATCGCATTGACCCCTGTCCTCACCCTCGGCCATTGAACTCTCTTATCCTCTATATACTATCCTTGATTATGTCCTACCTACTAATACACCAACTTGCATTACCCCTACTACCGCAAGATGACCAGTAATCCTCCTTCAAGTGATGTAGTAGGTATTCACTGTGTTTGTGAATATGTAAGTTGTAGTTTATAAGGAAAAAGTGGATAGACAGAGATAAGTGGCCCGTGACACCTGACAAGTGATGACTTCTGGGATCGGCATTCCTTATAGGGAGCTTAAATGAACCTGCAATGACATGTAAAGCTAGACAGATAGACGAACTCATAGAGGAACAGGTAGAAATGTATGGTTAGTAAAGGTTGTAGTGGTGAATAGAGAGAGTGACGAAGGGTGTATGTTTTGCTTATGTGGGGAAAGAAAGCCATACATTTCTACCTGTTCCTCTATGAGTTCGTCTATCTGTCTAGCTTTACATGTCATTGCAGGTTCATTTAAGCTCCCTATAAGGAATGCCGATCCCAGAAGTCATCACTTGTCTGGTGTCACGGGCCACTTATCTCTGTCTATCCACTTTTTCCTTATAAACTACAACTTACATATTCACAAACACAGTGAATACCTACTACATCACTTGAAGGAGGATTACTGGTCATCTTGCAGTAGTAGGGGTAATGCAAGTTAGTAAGGTTAGTTAGGTTAGTAAAATAAAACTATAATTTTACAAAGTTAGGTTAGTAATTATTTTTTTTATGGGGGTCTCGCTATGAGGTTATTAGTGAGATAAGGTTAGGTTAGGTTATAGTGAGGTTAGATTAGTAATATTAAACATATTATATTTTTGAGGGGTCCAGGGGGGTCGTTAAGGAGGGGAGGGGGTGAAGGGGGCATCTCCCCCCCACTTTATAATTACAGTTTAGAGGTATCTGAAGGGATCTGTGAAGGTCTGGAGGAAAAAACACTCTAATAAGGGCGGGAAAGGACTCTAGAATTTTACCTAACTCACTGAGTGTTGTATACTTAACATGAAAAACCCAGCCTGTCTCATCCCTACCTCAAAAGCCTTGCATACTGCATACTACTCCCGCAACTTATCACAGCTCAGCTAAAGCCCCACAGCTACATATCATTTGCAAGTTACTTATCCATGCACAAGTACATACATACATCAAAATGGTCTTCACAGCATTAGTATGAATTTTCCTTCATCGAGAAATCACGCCTTGCAGACATCCACCACCGTTTCCTCTTTTTCTTGTCTTTAGGCATAGTTATGAACACATTCTCTGGAGTTTTAATTGTGGTGTTTTTGCACATTAGCACAAAACAAGCATAATATGTTCTTTTTGTCTGGTACATGTTGAATGCATAGATAGGTATTGCGGTTTGCTGAGCCAAAACAAGCCGATCAGCTGATCAGGCGAGAGTCTGCAGTTACTACATCACAACCAATCACAGCGCGTTCCGCCGTGTTGTGATATTTTGGCCCCAAAAAGGCCATATATTTCATTTATGGTGCATTTCTCAGCAAAAAGAATATGAGTACAGTGATATGTAGCCTATATTGCACCCAAAGCTTTATAATACTCCGTGTTTTAGGTGTGAGTAAACGGGTCCATTGCCTTGCCAGCTGAGTATGTTTGTAAACAAAAAACGGGGTTTTTGCGTTCCATTTGTGACACGCGAACCCAACTCTGAACCCAGAACCCAACCCTGAACTGAAAGAACTGGTTCATGCAGCTTGGGCACAAATGGAAGAGGCCTCTAATATAATATGATTTATATATAATCAAATGTAACAAAATTTTATTTATAAATTAAAGTAGAATATTATAAATAATCATTGTTATTATTTATATGTGTAAATAGTAATTATTTACTGACATTGGATGGAATATTTACATTTTCCGCCACTCAGGCATACCAACAGTACCGAATCTGCCGTCTTTGATTCGTTGGTATCCTTACCATGTTGGGGAGCTCCTGGTTCACGAAAACAGCGACTAAGAAATCGGATCTCTTTGTTAGTAAGGACTGTTACCAGGTTGGTAAGGCTTTTGGTTAGGGAGCTTACCAAAGGACTAAGAAATCGGCCCTAAGACTAGCTAATAATAATAATAATAATAACAATAATAACAATGATGAAAATGTGAGCTAGGCTAGATTTGTATAGTGACGCCTGTGTGATATGTAATGATCTGTTTTCTGTGATGGTCTGCCCTCAGGGGTAGAGGGAGGGAGGGAGGTTTCACAGAGCGGCATTGTCAGCTGAGCTGCAATCGGCCAATGATAACACGCACCTCAGATTCTGAGGCTCTGAGCCAATGAGCGTTACGCTACCATACGTGTCTCGGCAGTCGGAGTAGTCACTAGTCAGTTCTTGGTCTTGGTACTAGTCAGGAGTCTGTTTCGAGGAAAAAAAGAGAGAAAAAACATAATACCGAAATCCAATACCGACCAAATAATGTACCGATACCGGTATACCGATGCAATACTAATACCGATACCGGTATACCGGGGAATAAAAATACCGGTAATACCGGTGCTAAAATACCGGTATTTCGGTTTACCGGATACCGGTGCACTGTACAGTATTGCCAAACTAACGCGAAATGCGCTAGTTCTAGCGCATTGGCATCACAAACAGCGCGTAAATTTCGTGTTTTGCGCATAGCGCGTTTTTCAGTGCATTTTTATTCAATCTGGTGCATGTTCTAGCGCATTTCTGGAAATCCATGGTTATAGGTAAAGTTAGCATAAATCTACTTAAGACTGTACTTTAAGCTTTGTTGAAATATACCTACAAGGCAACTAGGCTACTTCGTATTGTACATACGTGTAGGGTGGTGTCGGGGGACACCGTACTATTAGTGGAAAAATATTCATAAAAAATTCATTTTTTACCTGAGAGAGTGCACACTGTGCCCAAAACAAACTTCACAATATGGCCCACCTATGGTACCCTCATGAATACTTAACTCAGATAATAAGGGTCATTTAAGGTTTTTTATAAATTTTTGACTGTGATCCCCCCCTTTCGGTGTGACCCCACCCCACCCTACCTCTTAGTCATGAAGTCTACCCTGTTGCTCGCATGTAGTTCACTGAGGGTGGCGCTGCATCCGTGGTGGCATGGTGGCGCGAAATTTGAATTAATTTTCGCGTTGTAGCCTTCGTTCGGTGTGACCCCACCCCACCCTACAGCCTTACCATCGACCCGTATGACTATGAGCCCCGTATCGTTCGTGTATGGTGAGACTGAGCCCGCAGCCCACCTCACCTCAGCGACTACGCAGTCAGCCTTCGCCCTTCAGTGGAGTCAGTCTCTCACTCCCGTAATTAATTAACGATCAAAATGCCGCCATCATATACTCAGACATATAGAAAGAGCTGGGAATCCTTTCCAGAGCTAAAAGAGTGGCTAAAGTCTGTGGAAAAAGACAAGACCAAGGCTTTTTGTGTGTTTTGTAAATGCGCGATCACAGCAAAACTTAGTGACTTGAGAAGGCATACAACTTCTGTGTAACATGTTCGTGCTGCAGATCCTTTTTCTAGTGCAAGACAGACACAAATACCATCCTCCGACATAATAGAAGTCATTATTTTGTAGAATATAGCCTACTGTACGCAGGTTGGTAATTGACTAGATATTTATATAATTATCATCAGTACCTAGTATGTAAATCCTAATCATGTACTACTACTATTATTATTATTATTATTATTATTATTATTATTATTATTATTATTATTATTGCAGCAGCAACAGAAGCAGTAGCATTATCAATATACTGTAAAAGTAATAATGCTATAATTAATATTATTATAATAACTATTATCTACCGTAGATAACAGTGAAGTCGCCACCTGCAGTGAAGTCGCCAGGCGCCAAATATTACGAATTATAGCATCACTACTGATTTTTATGTGCCACTGAAGATGATACACAGTAGTTTATGTCATGACTGTATAATCTACTCTGTTTCAGCGTTGTTTTATGCTTTGTATCTGCAAATATAACTGTTGCGCATTTTGCTTCTCACGTTTTTCTTCGCACGACGACAGACCGTAGCTGATCACTTTTCGGGCGGCAGGACACAGACTTGCCAGATCTTTCAAACTTTAATAGAATTTGTTTTCACGTTGGCAGAGGAATTTTTATATATCCAAGCATCCTCCGCAGCTAATATATATAGAGACTTGTTTTACTTTACCTCTAATTTCCCTGAATTCCCCAGAGTGGCGACTCAACTGTTGGGTTAAAATACTAGCTGGCGACTTTACTGTAGTAGGTATAGCAAGGTCGCCACTCGGTTTTATTTTTGTCATTTGTTCATTTATAGCCCTACTATGACACAGATGAAGACACAAAATGACACAGACTTTCCAGATAGTCCCTTCTAACTTTCCTGAAATCATGGATGTACTACAAATGTAAGTATTAACGGCACCACACGTCTGTAAATAACAAAGAAACGTTGAACTGGCGACTTCACTGTTATCTACGGTAGCTACTATGATAGAGGGGAGAAGACGAAAACTTTCCTAGCGCATTTTTACCGCATTTCATACCTCAATCGAGCTCTATTACGTCCGACACATTTGGCAACACTGGGTGCACATCCCTACAACAAAGCCGTGTTGACCGAAAATCAACAACTTCACACACCTCACTCTTACCCGATTTGCTGACAATACCATTGGATATTAAAGGCCTCTTCCATTTGTGCCCAAGTTCCAGGAACCAGTTCTTTCAGTTCAGGGTTGGGTTCAGTTCCTGGTTCTGGGTTCGCGTGTCACAAATGGAACGCAAAAACCCCGTTTTTTTGTTTACAAACAAACTCAGCTGGCGAGGCAAGAGGAAGGGGCGTTTTCTCCTGTCTTGTGTAGCGCTGTGCTCGCATTATACGATGATTCTGATGATAAGCAGAAATAAATGATGTACCAGCAACATCCACTGCTGGCATCTTTGGCATAAATTACGTGTTACGGTACCGAATTCAGTATAATAGCGATAGTTTAATAGCGCCTAGTCAGTGGGTGGGCACTGGTGGAGGAAAGCGGTCCCGCGAGAGATGAGAGAGAGAGAAAGGAGAGAGAGAGAGAGAGAGAGAGAGAGAGAGAGAGAGAGAGAGAGAGAGAGAGAGAGAGAGAGAGAGAGAGAGAGAGAGAGAGAGAGAGAAGAGAGGAAGAAGAGAGAGATGAGAGAAAAGGATAGAGAGGAGAGGGGGGGGGGGATGGACTACTCGCCTGGCGTGCTAACAGCACTGCACCTCGTCTGCTTAAAACACACAAAAAAAACATTAAATGGTAACTCATCTGTGATGTGAAGGGATCATATCAAGATTAAGATCGCGGAACCACTTTCCTCCACCAGTGCCCCTTGTAGGCCTGTCTGACATCCTACTCCGACTCGGCATGCGAAAACCTTCACGATTAATAAAAAGGCCAAGCGGCATGTTGTTAAACTGTAAACTCTACTGTACGACTTCCAATGGGTAAGAATTCAAGGTTAAGATCGCGCGCGCCACTTTCTTGCAATGGCCCTTGAGTCTGGTCTGACATGTTCCGATGTGCATGGGGCAAAAACACTGACACATTTTGAAAGGAATCTGCATCGATTATGTTAATGATACTGAAAATATTCCGATCAAGGGTAGTAAAAAGTTACAAGTTTGATATCACTTGGGTCGCTCACCCAGTTTGCTGGCAATTAGAACACTGATTCTTGCGTTTCCGATCTGAACTGTTCTGAACATGACGCTAAAGGATAGGCCTTAAGAAAATGAACTCTAGGTCCAAGAATATTTGATCTGTTTGTTACATCTCAAGTGCGCGTTCGACATCCCAGGGAGCAATAACACTACACATGCCCACGTTGGCTTCATCACCGGCGTCGGCTTTATGACACTAGATCTCTAGCTCTTTTGTCTGCACACTATCGCTCTCACTAGGATCGTCGGAATTCAAGGATCAAAAGACGATCTGGTTGCGTTACACCAGCTGGTGTTCAGGAAAATATGAATCGCTACCGTTAATAACAGTAGCCCCGGACGCAACTATTTTTGTCGCCAACTTTCGTCCAGGCGTTTCGCTGATAATACTTAACTTTACACCAGATTCGGAAAAGATTAGAAGGCTACTAGTCGAGAGTCTGTGGACATTTTTTTTTCTGTTCAATTAGTGGCTTAATGACAATTAAAAAATTCTACAAGATTTCAAAAGTTGAAGTCGCATCTGAGTCTTGTATTTTGTGTCTCACGTGTCATATTAGGCTATAATGAACAAATTAAAAAAAATCTACAAGTGGCTACAACAGAGTCGCCATCTATGTTTTCTGTGTCTACCGCTGTCGTCGTGCCGAAGAAAAAACGCGTATAGTGAATTTGAAACCGTATATACCTGCAGATACAAAGCATAAAACAACGCTGAAACAGGGTAGATTATACAGGCATGATATAAACTACTGTGTATTATCTTCAGTGGCACATAAAAATCAGTAGTAGGCTAATGCTATAATTCGTAATATATGGTGCCTGGAGACATCACTGCAGGTGGCGACTTCACTGTTATCTACGGTAGCGTTTTCGAGCAGTCCCAGGCGTCATGGCATCGCAGGAGGATGTGCTACGAGCCGCTGTTGTCCTTTGTGCAAGGGTTCTCCAAGCTAGAATTCGTGATTCTGTTATGAGAAAACAGCCAAGAAAAAGAAGTGTATGGGTACGAAAGTGGATAGGCAGGAGGCAGGCTCAGGGGGCCTCAGATAATCTCCTGAAGGAACTGGCATTGGAGGACCCAATTACATACCGGAGAGTATTGAGGCTGACGTACGAAAAATTTGAAGAGCTGTGGATGAAGATACAAACATAATTCTCTTCTTCGTCCATCTTCAGGTTGCTGTCTGCAAGGTCGATGAGCATTTGTGCTATTTGTCCATCACGCATTGGCTTATTCGAATAGTCTTTCAATTTAATGTTCCATATAATGGGATAGTTTTCCATAATCTCAAGGAGGGTGAATATTTAATTTCTGTTGGAATTATCGACCACCAATTGATGGTCGACAACAACTGTTAAAATTATAATGTTGATTAACGTGAACTCACCAGACGATTAACCCAATTCTACCTAAACTGCTATGATACCCTATTTAGCTCTAACTAAGGTAATACTCAGCAGTGGCAGGTGGGTTGTAATATGCGTTGGCTTGATCTCTATCCTTGGGGAAGTATTGTATGTCGATGTGGTCAGAGTTGCAACAGGCTGGGAGTGGAACTCGTGGCTTGCGTGGTGACTGATTGAAATCCTCTACCTAAAATAGCCGCGATGGTTGGTCGGCCGAGGAATCTTTTCACAGCTGAGCCGATATTATCAAAGTGTGTTTTACACTTAGTCCTTTCTTAACCAATTGATCGGTTAAAATTTACTCATATTATATGAGTTGACTACACCTTAGTGTATAATCAAACCGCTCACTTCGACTTCATGTTGTAGTGGCTCACGCGTTACTAAATTACCTCCATTGAAATAAACTTTCAGCTTGGCTCGTGACCGCCACGTATTTGTTCCAATAATATTTTACTCCCATACGTGGGTCACTCACAATTCTTATACTATGTTAATCCTTTGATTAATTGTGGTATTATAGATGAATACCACCAAATTTATATCTAATTACATCTTAATATACCCAAATCTATTATAATATATACATAGGTGGAATTTGAGTTCGTATCCCGAATTCCTGACGGTAGGTGCCAAATTCCACCATTCAAATTAACCTTACTCAAAATTAGAGCGGTTTTTAGTGGATAATTTCCACAATTTCCTTTCAGTCGGGTTAGTTTTGGTGCCATCATAAAAAGAAAACTGGACAATGCACCCAGCAGCAAAGCACAATACACCCTCACACACTGCTGTCGTCGTCTGAACTAGTCATCTATTCCCTACTGAAACGCTAGGCGCGAGCGGTAAAGTTAAACATGTTTAACTTTATCGCAGCGTCAAACAGACGCTGCGAATTCATGATTTTAGTCGCTAGCGAATAAAAGACGTGCGTCTTTAGACGCTTTCACCGGCGAATTCGCTAGCGAATTAAGAAGCTTGTCCAAAGCGAATAAAAGCAGCGCCGTGTAAACGACGCTTTAGTGAGCTCGATCTGTCATCTGGTGGCCGTCTGGGAACTACACGCTGAGCTAGAATGTCGGGTCTTGGGGTGTCGGGCTCGACTTATTTTCTATTATTCCCTACCAAACCAGCTACAATTAAGTGTTGTCATGGTTAACATAGGCTTATGCAAAATGGAAATATACGAGTTTTACATTATTCATGGCGTTATAATGAGGATTGTTGGCAAAATAGAAGCATTCGATCACAGGTGTCCTACAACATTCTACTAAATACTGTAAAGGAACGCTTCAAGGCGTGTGCATGCATATTACCTTCTCTTTGCATACATGGAGGTAATATTAACCCATGCACCCGCCTTGAAGCATTCCTTTGCAGTATTTAGTAGAATGTTGTAGGACACCTGTGATCGAATGCTTCTATTTTGCCAACAATCCTCATTATAACGCCATGAATAATGTAAAACTCGCATATTTCCATTTTGCATAAGCCTATATTGACCATGACAACACTTAATTGTAGCTGGTTTGGTAGGGAATAATAGAAAATAAGTCGAGCCCGACACCCCAAGACCCGACATTCTAGCTCAGCGTGTAGTTCCCAGACGGCCACCAGATGACAGATCGAGCTCACTAAGGTAGTCTGTTAAGCGACGGTCGAACGTTTTCTGCGGGGATACAGCAAGAGAAAAGTGACCGCTTGCAAGCGAAATTTCACTTGCTCCCCCGCAGAAAACGCCTTCTAGTAAACTACTAGGTCCATTGCAGCTGGTAGCCTCCAGAGGGGTCTGGTGTCGCGCAACAGCCAATCATCTCCAAGCTTACATGCTGTTGGGCTTAGACCTGGGTTTGTTTACCGAAACAAGTCACTCCGGCCCATAGTTCTTCCGGCCCCGGTCACTCCGGCCCCTAGTTTCTCCGGCCCCAGTCACTCCGGCCTCTCAAAGGTTCAACCCTAGTCACTGCGGCCTCCCAGAGCTGAGTGTACGTGTCTGCGTGTTCGAGCCCATGAAGTGTGTACATTTTTAAATTAATCTACTGTCGGCGCAAAAAAACTTATGACGCCTAAAAACTTGGGGCGGGAATAACGTCCTTAGCTGTTTTGACAATTTCGGTGGGAATGATTGAATTTTTTTACTTTTTTTGTATATCTGGCAGTGCATTAGGGTTTCTGCTGTAGATTCCTCGCTCCTGCTCGCTCTGTATCTTCTAAGTCATCATAGGAAGAGGTTGTTGTGTTTGGTTCTCCAACCTTCCTACACCCCCATTCGCCCCTCCATCTTCTACCGCCTTCTCCAGGTCTAATAAAGCATTATGCCGGGCAAATCTCTATCAATTGTGAAGAAGACACATATAGTAACCTTGTATCGAAGTGGGAAAACAATTGACCAGATAGCGAGGGAGATGTGTGTTTCCAAACATACCGTCTCGGTGTGGTGCAGGCGGGCGCAAGATGGTGAGTTAGAGACTGTTTTGGCGTGGAAGAAAGGGTCAGGGCGGCCAAGAAAAACTTCAAAGAAGACTGATCATCTGTTCAAAATGATTATTGACATCAACAAACCTTTTGAGCACTTGATCAGTCTTCTTTGAAGTTTTTCTTGGCCTCCCTGACCCTTTCTTCCACGCCAAAACAGTCTCTAACTCACCATCTTGCGCCCGCCTGCACCACACCGAGACGGTATGTTTGGAACAGGGCTTGAAAACGAAATAATTTCTCAAACGGTTCGTTCCGACCAGAAACAGTATTATTAACGTTTCGTTTTTCGTTCCTCCTCCAAACATAAAGTTCCTGAACCGGTTAGAAAGAAATGAAAACCGGTTAGAACGTTATTCTTAAGCCATGTAATGAATATGCTATTAGCCCTAATAAATAATAATGCCTATACATGACTACATTCTTATAAATGGTAATAAAGCCATACATTTCATGGTGCATAGTTTCTAACAAAATCAAACCCTTAGATGTCGTAAGAACTATGTTATTATAGCTACGACTTAAATAAGGCAACACATTTACATATTTAATACAGGAAGCGTAGTGTAGGAGTATGCAATCTCAGTTGCCGTAAAGACATGAATCAATAATTATTTATTATATTATATATGGTAAAACTATATTAATTCGTAATATCACCATCCCACTAATTAAATATACCTAATCAATGAAATCAATGACTACATGTGGTACTCCAAGGACTCGAACTTAGGACACTCACACCGAAATTCGGCGTACCAAGCATTAGGCTATGAACACAGTAAAAAAAAAAAAGCACATACTCACCATATACTATAATCCCTTTTCGAATACTGGATATTAATCTAAGCATATTCTTAAACTAAACTGCATTATAACAGTTTAACGATTGCACGATTGGAAGGTGTAAGAAAATAAGGGAACGTGATGCATATCACGAAGACATAAATTCATAATTATATAAGGTAAAAAATAGTTATTCTTCACAAATTAAATGAAAAGTGGTGCATATGATACTATTTGAAACAAAACAACATCATCAATTGCCAAGTGAACAAATACAGTAGACTTAATTAATGTATGTATGTAATACAGATGCATTTACTTAAATCATTTGGTTACTGGTAGTGAAAATGGATTATTGACCAAATATGGCATGGAACGAACAAATAACGTTATTAACCGGTTACAGGGATTTTAAAATAGCGTTTTTGCTCCGGAACAGTAAATATGATAACGTTTTCGTTTCCGTTTTTGTTCTGAGTATAATTTCGTTCGTTTCGGTTTTCGTTTTCGTTCCCTTAAACCGTTTCCAAGCCCTGGTTTGGAAACACACATCTCCCTCGCTATCTGGCCAATTGTTTTCCCACTTCGATACAAGGTTACTATATGTGTCTTCTTCACAATTGATAAGAGATTTGCCCGGCATAATGTTTTATTAGACCTGGAGATGGCGGTAGAAGATGGAGGGGCAAATGGGGGTGTAGGAAGGTTGGAGAACCAAACACAACAACCTCTTCCTATGATGACTTGGAAGATACAGAGAGGGCAGGAGCGAGGAATCTACAGCAGAAACCCTAATACACTGCCAGATATACAATAAACGTAAAAAAATTAATCGCTCCCACAGAAATTGTCAAAACAGCTAAGGACGTTATTCCCGCCCCAAGTTTTTTGGCGTCCTAAGTTTTTTTGCGCCGACTGTAGATATTAAAAAGAAATGTATGCTTCTACTTTATTTCATACAAATACAAATGAAAAAATATATTTGATAAAAATATAATATCCACTGGATTTGATCCTGGATATATTTACGTACAATAAGTACAGATTGAACCTGTAATAACACAGCATATATAGTGATATGCTCCCATCACAGGATTCGATACCTGGGATGCTTCTGATGAACTGTTTGAACCCTGTTTGTTTCGAAGCTCAAAGAGCTTGGACGCATGTTTTTATATACAGATATATTTTAGTACTTGTTTTTTTTACTTGGACGCATATTTTTATATAGCTACATATTTATTTTAGCTACCGTAGATAACAGTGAAGTCGTCACCTGCATTGACTGCAGACGCCAAATATTACGAATTATAGCATTACTACTGATTTTTATGTGCCACTGAAGATGATACACAGTAGTTTATATCATGACTGTATAATCTACCCTGTTTCAGCGTTGTTTTATGCTTTGTATCTGCAAGTATATAAGGTTTCAAATTTCACTACTCGTTTTTTTTCGGGCGACGACGCCCGAACTCACGACGACTCAGAACATAAACACTAGCTGGCAATCTTAATGTAGGTCGCCACTCGGTTGATATTTTGGTAATTTGTTCATTTATAACCATAATATAACTCAGATGAAGACACAAAATGACACAGACTCTCCAGATAGCCCCTTCTAACTTTCCTGAAATCATGGATGTACAAATGTAAGTATGAACGCCATCAGACGTCTGTACATCGAAAAAAACGTTGTCCTGGCGACTTTAGTGTTATCTACGGTACGTAATAAATTAATGAAGTGAAAGCCTATTACTATGTTCCTTATAGCCAATCTAAAGTACTAGTGTTGGTGTGTGGCAGCATTGCAGAATAAACAATGTCACTTTCCACCAACATAGCTTCATATTTTATTGGCGGCCGCAGTGACCAGGGGGGTAGACCGGAGTGACCAGGGTCGGGGGCCGGAGTGACGGAGGGTCGGAGAAACTAGGGGCCGGAGGAAATAGGAAATTACAGACCCATAGCAATGATGAATGTACTGGCCAAGGTATTTGGGTGGGTGATAAACAACAAGCTAATGTCATGGCTGGAGGAAGATAAGGTGCTGGGAGAAGAGCAAAATGGGTTCAGAAAAGGTAGAGGAGGTTTAGAAAACTTGTTGGTGATAAAGGAAATCATAGAAAGGAGCCGGAGGGGAGATGAGGAACTGTACCTGGTATTTATAGATATTGAGAAAGCATACGACTCGGTTGATAGAGGAAAATTAATGAGACTATTGACACACCTAGGAGTAGATGATAAGGTGGTGCAGGTAATTAGGGAGTTGTATAAGGAAAATGAGGTAAAGTTCACACTAGGAGATATCAGCACAGGATGGATGAAGAATAACATAGGAGTCCGGCAGGGATGTGTTATCTCTCCAACACTCTTCAACATCTACATGGAGGAACTGATAGTGAGGATCAGAAAGTCGAGATGGGGAATAGAAAAACTAGGATGTTTAGCCTATGCAGACGATGTAGTTCTCATGGCAGAGAGGAAGGAAGACATGGAGGAGTTGCTGGGAATAGTCAACAGTTATGGAAGGGAATGGAACATTAGGTTCAGTGTCAGGAAGTGTAAGGTGATGGAGTTCAACAGCAGAGAGGAAGGTCAATGGGTTCTAGGGAACAACATTTTAGAGGTGGTTGATAGGTATACATACTTAGGACTGGAAGTAAGTAAAGGAAGGAGTTGGAGGAGAAAGACAAAGGAAAACTAATGAGGGAAAGGCTAGGAGGATGACAGGCATGATCATTAACGGGGGAAGTAGGACAATTAACAAATATGAAGTAGGTAGGAGTCTTTGGAAAGGAATGGCAGTGCCATATTTCTTGTAGGGGTCTGAGAAAACCTATTTTCAGGGGGGAAAGACATTACTAAGTAGAGAGTCGAAAACAGAACTTATGGGTGGGATGGGGATTAGGACCCCCCAACCCCGCCAGCTGTGGAGGCCACCCCGAGGAGATAGGGGGGGACCCACTTTCGGGGGAAATTTTTTAAAAGGGAAATTTAAACCTGTAAAGAAAATAGGGGGGATTTAGTGAGGAAAAGTGGGTAAAGAGACCCGGAAGGGGGTTTTGGGCCCAAGTCAAAAAATGGAAAAAGGGAAATTTAGAGGGGTGGAAAAGGGGGAAAACCTAGTAGAAAACCTGGGACATTATAAAAACCCAAAGGGAAAGGTGAAGATAAAATTAGAAACAATGGACTAGCGAGGTGGAGACAGGTAGGGAGGGTAAATCCACTTTAAAGTGGTCTTAAAAGAAAAAAGAAGCCTGAGGCACTTCACGGCCCATGCAGGTATTGGGGAAGCAGACTTTTGGGTGAAGGCAAGGACGGGGAACATGGAGGTAAAGCCTAGGATTAGGGATGGGCGGGCCACCTGTAGCTTCTGTAGAGGAGCAAAAAGGGGGAAACAATAACATTTTGAATAATGTGGCAATATGAGCGGAGAGGGGGAAACCCGATAACAGCCCCTTTTTAAAGGGTGTAGGCCCCCCCGTGAAGGGGATAGGGGGGAAAACGAGGGGATGGGGAATCCTTTACTTTTGCGGGGACGTATGGAAGTAATGAGAGAGTGGGGAAAATAGTAGAAAAAAACAAAGGGTTTTTTTAAAAAGCAGGCCTTGGGGAAAAAAAAGGGTTTGGCGGGGGAAAATGTGGAAGGGGTCTTTTCCATTGTCCCCAATTTGGCATGAACCAGTTTTTTTCCGTTAAAGGGTTGGGTTCGGGGTTCGGGGTTGGGTTCGCATGTCAAAAAGGAAACCCAAAAAACCCCCGTTTTTTTTTTTTTTTTAAAAACCCAAACCCAAAGGGAGGGCAAGGCAAGGGGAAAAGGAGAGCTTATTCCTGCCGTGTTGGGACTATTCTCGCAATGAGGACATTCTGGGAGAAGAGGAAGATATTATGTCCCAGTACCACCAAAGCTGGCACCCTTTTGGCAGATTATGATGGGGGGGGGGTATTGTTTTGGGTATGAGGAAAATGGTCCCAAAAAAGCAGGGAAATATTTAAATTTCATATCACCCATCTGTTGGACTGTAAATGGTTGGCTTTGATAAGCGGGGGCCCTTCTTCTTCTTCTTTTTTCTTGTGACCGACAAAAAAGGGGCGGCGGCCTTCTTTTTTCTTCGCCCTTGGGGCCCGTTGTTGTTATCGTTTTAATAGGTCCTCTTCCACTTGGGCTCCTTCGTTAACAAAATTTGGGTTAACTTTTCCCCCTGTTTTTTTAAATTTTCCTCCCATCCTTTCCTTGTTATGAATGGATGAACTGAAAATTCTACCCACCAATAAATGGGGGTAAGAAAGTTCAGGGTTTCCCGGAGTCACTACGGGGTCCCCCGGATTTGGGTTTTTCGTCCCGCAAAATGGAACGCCTAAAATTTTTGGGGTTTCCGGAACGGGTTATGAAATGTCACAAATGGAAGAGGCCCTTTTTAAGATTTTATAGGAGGGTTAGGTGATAGGAGGGACTTAGGTTATGTATATACTGCCCGTTTTTCCCTTTTTTCCCCCCACGGTGGGGGGGATCTTGATTTTGATTTGATTTTGTGTACAGGGGGGCCTTTTCTTATGGGGCCAGGCCTTTAAACCCGGGCTGTCCTGTAGTCTTTTTTTGTTCTTTTTTAAAGGGCTGAAAGGGGCTTTGGGTCTATTTCTCAATCCCCAATTTTTTCCCAAAAAAAACCCCTTTCACTGTCCAACCCACCCGCCCCACTTGTCTAAACCACACAGCCAGCATAATAAATCCTTTATTTCCTGTCCTTTAAACCCAAACCTCTTTTCCCATGTCCCCCTCCCAAATTTTCAGTAAAAACCCAACACCATCATTTCCATTCTCCCCCGCATATTTCTCACATTCTAGTATCACATTTTCCCACTGTTTCATCCTCACCCAGGGTCACACATTCCCACACTTTGCTGCCTGGCTCGGCCCTCTTACCCCCCCTTTCCCTTTACATCTAACACTTTTGTTCGGGCCCTTGGAAGAAAAGGGTCGCCCCCCCGGGGTTTTCCAAACACATTTTTAATACGCTGGTCCCTTTCCTTTCTCCTTATACCATTCTATTTTTTTCTTTGCTCCATCTCATTTTTCCCCCCTTACTCACCCCCACATACTTCATACTCACGATCTCATTTTTCCCAAACTTCTCACATCCCCAAGGCCTTTTTTCATCACCATTCAATTAAAATTTGGCCCTTCCATCTATCAGTTGATACATCCCCCAAAAAAGGGGGCAATCCACTTCTTTCCCCATTTTTTGGCATCGCTTCCCCCATTTACTACCCATTCACCCAAAAATTTAAACTTTTCGTCCCCAATCTTGTGTCCTCCTTTCCCTTTCCCCTTTGATTTTATACCTGGTTTGCTTTCGAATGTCTCCCCCTAAATGTACTCCATCCCATGTCCCCTTTTAAACCCTTCCCAAGGCCGCTGATACCTGGGGATTCGTCCCAATTTTTGCTACTTTATTTTGTCCCATTCCAATATCCTTTTTTCCCCTCTAATTCCAGAAATAACCTCCATACCAACATAATGCTTGGGACCCCCCAAAATTTTCCCATTCCCTAAACACATCAACTTCCCTTGCCCTCACCCTTTGCCACACCCCCAAGTGGGACAAACCCAAAGATTGGGCCGGGGTGATCTTTTCACCTTTGTTTTTCCACACCCTTGGAATCTTTGAAACCCCTGGGGGTACTTGTATTCACCCCAGTTTTTTCTAATTCTTTTTCCCCCAGTCTCCAGTGGGTTTTTTCTGTCATCCTCTGTATTTTTACTATCATCACCTTACTTTTTCAGGGCAAAATTTTACCCCAAAAGTCTCCCATACTCTTTCACCAAATCTAACGGGCTCGGGGATTTCCCTTTGGGCCGTTTACCAAAACTCCAATCTCTGCATACTTTAAACAAGTTTTTTTTGTCATTTCCTATCCTCACTCCTGCATCCATTCTTTAATTTATTCCATTTCCCTCATGAAAACTAAAAAGGGTTTGGGGGACAGAGTGCATCCTTGCCAACACCTCTCCACCCTAAAACCCCATTCTGTTTCTATACAAACCTACCCCTATTTTTTGCTCTAGTGCCCCTTCATAAGGTTTCTCCTATTTTCAATTTTTTGGGCCCTCAACCCAACCTTTTAAAAAACCCGGGGCTAACTTTTCTCTTTTTACCCCTTCATAGGCTTTTAAATTTGGTCTAGGAACCCAAGGTACGGGGTTTTTTTTCCCCTCCCTTTCCTTTTTTTCAATTTTTAAATTCCCCCAAAAAATGTTGTCCCTCCCCTCCTATCCACCGAAAATTTTTTGCTTCATAAACCATAGTTTCCAACCATTTACAAAAATTTCCTTCAACACTGCACTAAAAATTTTTAACCTACTGTTTCATTAGGGCTATTGGTCTATGGGTTTTTAAATTCACTTTACTTTTGAACCCCCCTTTATGAATAGGGTAACTTACATTTTTCCCATTTTCTGGGCCCCCTTTCTTTTTCCCCACACAGGGTTTAAAAAAAAGGTCAGTCATTTTTCAACACCCCCTCCCCCCCCTTTCTTATAAAAATTATAGGGGTTTTTCATGGGCCTGCTGCTTTTTCTCTTTTGCCTCCTTACAACTTCTCTACTTCATCCTGCAAACCCCATTCATTCAACTCCCCCGCACTTTTCTTTCCAACTTTTAAAATTTTTGGGCCCTTAAGTCAAAGATTTCCCCCCCAACGCCTCCTTGTTTTTCCCAAAAGTTTTTTATAACCTCTTTGTTTTTTGGCTGAAATCTGTTACACTTTCCCGCTTTTAATTTAAAGGGGTTTTACACTTCATTCCCACCATTTTTTTTTCCCTCTCAAAATTGTACCACCACCCCCACCTGCAAGCCCCTTTCTTTTCGGGGGATGGTTCTTACCCCGGGCCACATAACTTTCCATCTCTTACCCTTTCTTTTTGGGTTAGCGGTTTTTTCACATTTTCTGTCCGGTTTTCTGGTTTTCCATCCCCTTTTCATTCTTGCCTCCTTTTTTAACCCTCTACTTTTCCTTTTTTAAACCCTTTTCGTTCCTTCCTTCCCTCCTAAAATCCTCATTCCACCAGGGTTTTATTCACTTTTTCTTAAATTTGTTCTAAAAAACCCCTTTTTTAAGTGCACCCGCCCCTCAATTTTCCGTTTTCTCTCTTTTTAGCCATTCACCCCTGTAACCCCTTTCTTTTCCCCACATCTAAATCAGACACACTTGAAAATCTTCCATTTTGCATCTCTCAACCTCCATTTTTTTTCTTAAACCTTTCCTTATTTTTGGCCCCCAACTTTTTTTTCCCAACATCAAACAGCCCAAATAAAAGGGCATTTTATGTTTAGACCCAATTAAATTTTTTCCCCCCCTTCATCTACCCAACATTCGGGGCAAAAAATCTCTTCCCCTTTTGCCATTCACCAACAAAAAATCAATTGCACTCTTTTGGGTTTCTTGAAATTACGTCCCTCAAACCCTCGCCCCCGTCTCTTTCGGGTTTTTTTCAAAACCCAAAACTCATCTAAAAAATTTTAGAAAGCTTTTCTCCTTTTTTGATTTATTTGCTTCCTAGCACCCAGAGTGCCTTATTCCACCCATAACCATCACACTCTCCCCGGCCCATGGCCCTCAAAAAAAAAAAATTTTCCTTTTAATGTTGTATTTCCCATTTCTTTTTATCTCCCCCCCCTTGCTCTATCACCTTTCCCAACCCGGGCCAGGGATCCCAAAATCACTAAAAACCCTTTTTTTCCTTGTCTTTCTGACCCAAACATTCAAATTAGCAGCCCAGAACATCCTAAACTAATACCCCTTTTTAACCCAGGTCTATTTCATCAAATTTAAAGGGTTTTCCTTCCTTTTTTTGGAAAAAACCCCCCCCCTTCCTCCTAGTTTCCTTTTTTTTTCTTTCGCCCTTTTTAAAATAAATCTCATCCCCCACTAATGCATTCGTACTCGTCTTTTAAAAATGGGTTTCAGTCAAAAACCAACTATTTTCAAAATTTCCATTCATTTAAATTTTCCTTGCATACTTTCCTCATTTTTAAACACCCCAAAACCCCCTCACTTTAACACCCAAAATTTATGTTTTCCCGCCCCTGGGTGGTTTTCTTTTGTCTGTCCTCGTCCCCTAAATTTGTTTTTTGATTTCCGGCTATTTTCCTTTTGGGCGGGGGGGCCCGCCTTTTTCCCCCTTTCCTTGGTGTTGTTTTTTGGGCCCCCGGGTTTTCCCCCCTCCCCTCTTCACTCTTAGAAATTCCCGTGGGCCCCCAAAGGTTTTCCCCCTGATTATGTAAAAATTTTCGGGTTTTTTTTTTTCACTTCATTTTTAGCTTTTGTTTCCCTCCCTCAGTGTCTTGTCTTTTGTGATGTTTCCCCCTTTTTGGACATGTCGTGTGCCCCCCTTTAAGTGTTGTAGCCTACCCCACTTTCTTTGCTTTTTTTTAAATAAATCCATTCTCTTTATTTTTCTTTAAGCCCCACTGTTTATTTTCACAAGTGGGGGCCGACTTTTATTGCCTCACCTTTGTAATCAACCAGTCCTTTGTACTTCTAATTTTTTTTTGATGTGGATTAGATCACTATCAAAACGGGTTTCACCCAATTCTTTAAAATTTTTCAAAAAAAAAATTTTCTGTCATGCTTTTTTTTCCCTTTTCTATTTGAAATTTTAAATCCCCGTCAGAATCCCTCCTGTACTCAACATAATTATATTGCCTTGCGATTAGTTTTGTTTGGGATCTTTTGAGTTGGTTTGTAAACCCCCTTTATCCCCATTTGCTTGTTTGTTTGATTTCATTTTTAATGTTTAAAAAAGGGATTTTGATTTTGATCTTGATTTGGGAGTCACCCAGCGGATGCTGTCAGTGAACCCCGGGTTTCCGGGCTTTCCCCCACACAGTAATCTGGGGGAAGAAGAAAAAGGGGGAAGCAAAATAGGGTTTTCTTTTTCCCCTCCTTCCTCTCTTTGCATCACTTTCATACGGGGTCCCCCATAAAGGAGGGGCCCCCGCTCTCAGGCTCTCCCAAGGGGCTCTCTAAGGTTCCCCAAGGGAATTTTTTTACACTCTCAACACACAAACGGTCACTCCCCCAACTCAGCACAAAAACCCCACGGGTATTTCATCTCCACTCCCTGCTCTATCTCTCGCCTTTCCACCCCGGGGACCTCTCCTACCACACCCCCAACATCTTTTTTTAGCTTTACCCCTACCGTTCACTTTCCCAAAGCATCAAGTGTTTCCCCCTTTTCACCCCACCCCGTAACAAACATCACCCCACCCCTTTGCCATCATTTTTCCATCTGTACTACGATATTTACCTCCAACGATTTTTCCCGGCCAAAAGGGTTTAGGTCCCCCCCATACCCACCATCATAAAACCCTTTCCCATCCCCGTGGCGGTTTTTCTCCTGTACCATTCCAGGGTTTTTTTTCCCCACTCCCCCTCAGCCATTCTTTTTTCCCTTTCTTTTCCCACTCTCCAATTTATTTCCTTTTTGCTTTCCCGCCATACCCCCATGTCTCATCACTTTCCCGTCACAAACATTCCAGTTCACCTGTCCAAACCTTTTCCCCTTTTACGGGGGTCTTTTATCCCCTTCCCCCTTTCAAAATTTCCCGTCCCAAAACCTTTCTTTCCCATTTGCTGTCATCCATTTTGTTTTCCCCGTTTTGCTTTTGTACCCAGTCCTGCCTTTGCTATCCCCTTCCCCGAACGTGCTCCCTCCATTCTCCTCTAATTTGTTCCACTGGGCCCCATAGCTTTGGGGTCCCTAATGTATTTTTGCGCCTTTTTCGTGTTTCTTTCCCCCCTGTCCCCAAAACCCCTTTCCCAGACCAAAACCCTTGGGTTTTCCCGGCCATCAAAATGCTAGGGGCACCCCCCCCTTCCATAGCCCCCCTCACCACTTCAAACTTGTTGGCCCCACATCTTGCCACACTGCCTACGTTTTCCCAAACCCTGGTTGGCCCAGCTATCCCCCCTCATGTTAGTGTTTCCCCACGCCTTTATATCCCCAACCAAAAACCCGATACGGGACTCTTTTTTTCTTTATTTTTTCCCCCCCACCTCCCCAAAACCCCCGTCATATCAAGTCATCCCCATTTACCACCAAAATTGACCCCTTCTCCTTCTGAGCCTAACGTTTTAAACCCTTCCATATCAGTTTACAGCATTTAGCTCTCTTGTAGCTCAAATTTTGGGTTTTTATAAAATTTACCACATCATCGCAACATCATTTCCCTCAAAACTTTATCCCAAAATTTTTACACCCCGACCTTCGCCCCTTCCAAATGCCATTTTCCTTTAACAAATCCCCCAAAAATAGAGGAGAAAGGGCACAGCCTGTTTATCCCCTAGCTCTTATATTCACCCCCCCAGGCTTTAGGGCACCCAAAAACTGAAATTTCCGTTGTTCTCATACCCCTACTGCAAATTTTTTTAACAACCCTTTTCACTCATGCCCCAAACGTTCCAAAACCTTTCAAGCATTTTCCTTTTCCTTTGGGCAAAAACGCTTTTTCAAAATTTAGAAAGGCTTGGGTATTTCTTCTTCCCCCTTCCGGGGTTTTCTCCCAACAATTTAAATTTATTACAAACATATTGTCCTCACCTCTTTTGTCTTTTCCCGAATCCTTTTTGCTCTTCACCCAACACCTTTTTTTCTTTTTTTACAACTTTACCTAGTCCTTCATTTCTTTCCAAACCCAAAAAAATCTTACATTTCCGCCCTTTGGCCCGTAATATTTTAAACTCCCTTCCCACTCTTTTTGGCCCCCCCTTATGGGATGAGGGGCACTCTACTGTCATTCCAGGCACCAGGCACCCCTTTTTCCCCCTCCAATAGTTTCCCAAAAAACTTTATGCATTCCCTCAATTACTCCCTTCTATATAAATTTATTCCGGGGATACCGTCCATTCCGGGGCCCCCTTTTAAATTTTTGTTTTTTTACATACCCTTCAATTTTCACCATTCTAATTTCCCTTTATCCCTCATTTTTCCCCTTTTTTTCCTCCCCAAGGTGACGTTCCTAAAAATCCCATATCCCGGGTCATTCCACTCCAATATCCCTTTCCCCGAAGTCTTCTACAGCTTCCCCGGACCATTTTCCTTTTTCTCCCCTTTGTGACCTGCCATTCAAAACCCCAGGTTTTTTTCTTTCATTTCCGTTTTGGGTTTCCCCTCTTTCCCCCAAAACTTCCCCTCCCTTTTTCCCTTACCCCTTCCCCTTCCCCCTCCAGGTCACTCTTCCCTTTTGCCAGGGGCACATTCAAAATTTCTAATTTAAATTTTCCTCTGCAAAGTCAACCCGAATTGGCCCTTTTTTCCCTTTTCTTCCTCTCCTAAAAACACCAATGTGACCATTCATGTTCCCCCTTTACAACACCTTTTTACTTCTTTCTGTTTTTACCAAAACCCCTTTTCCCCAATTTTATACTTTCCCTTTTATTCTCGGCTCTCGCTCCTGTTTTCCCTTCCCCTGTCATGTAACACTATCAAACCCAAAATCCTTTTTCTTCCCCTTTGCCCCCTTTTATTCCCGAGTACGCATTATATCCCCCACCCATTTTTACACCCTCCTAAAATTAGCTCCTCTACATTATACCCCTTTCCCGCCTTTACAAGTATCCCCCTCCGCCACCCTTTTTCTGTGCTACTTCGCCCTTTCCGATAAAACTGTAAGTTCAGATCTAAGTTTTTAAATTCCCCTCTCTCATTTGTGTTTTCGGGCACCCCAAAAATACGTCAATGTTCCATTATTCATTTCCCTTTCTGAGGTTTTTCCCCTTTTTTCAAACATTCCATCCTCAACATTCCCCAAACCCCTCCCACATTCCTTTTTTTTGGGGAAACAGTCACTCATTCGCATTTTTCACCCCCTTTTCCCCCAACTTGCGTCTCCCGTCGGGGCCCTACCCCTCAAGCATTCCCCGCACATCCGCCTCTCTTTCCCTTCCCCCCTTTTGGGACTTTGTTCCCTCAAAGAAATCCCGGGGAGTGCACCGTCCAGGGCCATGAAGCTTTCTCCCCTAGTCCCCCGGATCCTTTCTGCCAAAATCCGCTTTCATTTTTTCAACCTCCTTTGGAGTCGCTTTTGTTGTCGCGTTCTTTTCCCCATAACCCCTTTCATTTCCCGAGGTTTGCCTCATGAAATTTCCCCCACAGCCCTCGTACTTTCTTCCCGTCTTCTTTTATACCCAAAGGGACTCCATGACCTTGCCCCCCGTCTGCCCGGGGGCCAACCTCCTAAGGCCGGTTTCCCCCCCCCCCTGCATTATCACCATTCCTTCCTGTACCCCATTCAAACCCGTCCCCCACCTTTCCCTTTACAAAAAATCCTTTCCCCCCCCTTTCCCCTTAAAGGGTAACCAGAACTTTTTCGGTTTTCATCGCCACGTGTCGCCTTACCCTTTTTAAAACTTTTCCTATACACCGATGGGCCACTTCTTGCCCTTGGGGGTTTTCCCCCGTTTTTTCCTTCACCTGACCCCCCTGGGTTTGGGAATCTCCACTACCTCATCTCCCCCCGTGGGGGCCCGGGAGCGGCCACAGCCCCAACCCCGGGGGCCGGGGGATCAGGTCCCCTAGCCTCAACCCCAAGCCCCCACGCCTTTGCTGCCGCTACAGGGCAAAAGCGTGGGGGGGGCGGATCGGAAGCCCCAACCCAAGACTTCATTTTCCCCAATGACTTAGGGCCCCAGGGTGAGGAGGGGGAGGTCCCCCCGTTCCTTTACCCACACCCCAACAGCCCCCCAGGCCGCCCTATTCGGGCATCTTCCAACCCCGGAGCTTCCCCCACCCCCACCCAAAACCCTCAAAATCCCCAGACCCCCCTGCTACACTCTTTTCCCCTGCCCGCAGCTCCCCCCCTCCCCCTCCCCCCGGGAAAGCCTGCTTTTGGGGAAGTCTAAAGTCAAAACCCCTTTATTTCCCCAGGGGCCCCTGGTTGGGCTGGCCCCCAAGCCCCGTCCCTTACCCTTTTTCCTGTTTTAAAGCGAGAAAAATTTCATTTAAAAGGGAAAAAAGATGAAAAAAAAAATAAGATCAATAAGCAACGAGGAATTTTCCTCCACGCCCCAAAACTGAATCACTGGTTTGGCTTATATTTTAAGCCCGTTTGTAATTTAAAAACGTAAACGAAACGAGGTTTAGAAAAAAGGGGATTGTAGGTTAGGATAATTTTAGAAACAGCCGACGGTTTATTTTTAGTTAAGTCGGCCCGTTTAAAAGGGATATTCTCGCCCTTTTGGGAAAGGGTTGTTTTGAAATTTTTTTTAACCCAGGGGATGTAGAAAAGGGTTTCCCGGGTTCTTTTGTTGACCAGGGCTAATTTAAGTGTATTTCTTAGAAATCCCAAGGGAGGATGCTGTTTGGGGGACCCGGGGGGCCCGCGCTCACCCAAAATTTAAAGGGGGCAACTCAACAGTCACAGCCAAAACCCCTGTGAAAGGGCAAAAAGGGGAAAGAAAGGGAAAAAGAAAAAAAAGTTAGAGGGGAAAAAGTTTGGGGAAATGGGATAGGGCTACGTATACATTTTATTAGGATGACAAACTTTAGCATTTTCGCATGCGTATCGTTTTAAGTGGAACAGTTTCGACGGGAATTACCAGAGATAGTAAACAGATTAGGATGGGCGACTTGAGCATTAACTGTGCGTATCGTTAAAAGGGGGACAGTGCAACCGGAAAATTACCCAAAAATAGTAAATATATTAGGAAAACCCACTTTTAGCATTTTTTCTGCGTATCGGTGGGGGGAAGGAAAAACTTAAAAATTTTAAAAATAACTTTTTGAATGTATAATAATTACCAAGTGAGACAGTAAAGAGTTAAATATATTATAACTAGAAATATATTAACGCGTTGTCATTCAATTTTTCCAACCAGTACTTACATATTTTCTTAAATCTTTTATTTTTGTTCATTCATATATTTTTTCCCACTTAATGTGGGTGGTGGCAGCGGAGTAACCAGGACTGTAGAGTACACTCCCAAGGTGGGCACTACATAATGGTGACAACGGTGTAGATGGTCATTTTGACCACTACACTGCCCTTTCTGCCTCCATGTTTCTTACTTTACTTGCAAGGTTTTTATAATCCCCCTCCAGGGCTTGTATCCACTCCTTTGCCTCCTTCAGTTCACCCTTGCACTGTTCTAGTTCCCTAGTCCTCGCCCCATTCTCCACCTTTAGCTTTCGGATCTCTTTCATATCCTTAATTACCTGCTTTCTACACTTCCCACAGAACCACAGTTCCTTAGTGCCCTGGAGCTCTTTATAAAGCTCTGGCCGCATCCCCTCACAGGTACTGTGCGACCACCATTTGCAGCTATCGCACTGCAAGCCACTGTCCTTGTCCGTGACTTTTTCACAACATAGCGGGCACTGTGCTTGCTTTTTCCTCACCACCTCATCACACGATCCGCATCTCCCTGTCTCGCCTACTTTCCCTTCCCATTTGCATTCAATGCATTTCCCACTTCTGACCCCTTTTGACCTAGTGCCATGCCCGCCATCTTCCTGTCCACTAACGGATCTCACATGGCTCACCATCTTAACACCTTCTCACGACACACTTATCCTCTCTAACTTCTTCAAGCTATTCGCCTGTGCACCTGTTGCTCCTACCCGACAATGCCTATCTAGCTACGATACCCTTATCCCCTCTAACTTCCTGGGGCGGCATTTTGGAACACTACTAAGACCATCTTAGGGGACTAAGACCATCTTAGCGCTAGGTGGACATTTTCGGAAGCAAAGTTCGCTCCGCCTAAGACAGTGCAGCGAGTGTAAACTAAGGCAGGGTTGGGGTCGTCTTAGCCCGCAATTTTCTCCGTCACCATAACAACAATGGTTATATTATTGGTTATATATTATATATTTTAGACTGTATATAGTATATTAGGCTGTATAATACACTATATATATATATAATATTATATATATAATATAATATATATATATATATATATTATTATATTATTATATATTTTTATTTTATATATAATATATAAAATATATATAAAATTATTTTATTTTAAAAATTTTTTAAAAATATATATTTTATATATATAAAATATATATTATAAAAATTATATATATTATATAAAATATATAAAATTATTATATAATATATTTTTAAAATATATTATATTATATATATAAAATTATATATAAAATATATATATATAAATAATATAAGATAATATAATATATTTTAATATTAATATATATATATATATAAAATATAGGGTGTGGGCTATATATATACATATATATGGGGGTGGGCTGGGCGGAATAGATATGATTTGCGACAAAAAAAGGGTAGCAGTTTAATTCTAAAAATCAAAACACACCAAAAAAAAAAGGTCTTTTATTCAGGGATAATATCATATAATGGCTATGATATGGTGTGGAGGATAAAAAGGGGGGAAAGGGAAGGGAGGGAGAAAAAAATAATAAAAGGGAAAAAAAGGAGGGGGCGAGAGCGAGAGCGAGAGCGAGAGAGAGAAAACTCCCCGGGTTTTACACTGCACTGTGACTAGCAGAAAAAACTTTATCTGGAAAAACCCCAAAGAAAAGGAAGAGGAGGGAAAGGAAGAAATAATAGAAAAAAAAAAAAAGGAGAGAGAGAGAGAGAGAGAGGGGAGAGAGAGAGGGGGGAGAGGAGAGAGAGGGGAGAGGGGGGGAGAAAAGAGAGAAAAGAGAAAAGGGGAAAGAGAGGAGAGAGGGGAAAAGAGAGAGAAAAGGGGGGAGGGGGGAGAGAGAGAGAGAGAGAGAGAGGGGGAAGGGGGAAGGGAAAAGGGAGGGGGAGAGAGGGGGGAAGGGGGAAAGAGAGAGAGAGAAAAGGGGGAAAAAAGAGAGAAGAGAGAGAGAGAGAGAGGGGAGGGGAGAGGGGAAGAGGAGAGGGGGGGGAAGAGAGGAGGGGGAAAGAAAAGGAAAGAGAGAGGGGGAAACCGATTTTTGGGATGAGGGGGGGAGATAAAGAGGGGAGAGAGAGAGAGAGAGAGAGAGACACTGGGCGTGGTATACGTATTTCCCCAAATTTAAGGGACTTTTTGTCGCGCGCGCTGATTAGGTGGCACTAAAAAGGGGTTTGGCTTTCTGTCCCCTTACACGAGGCTAAGATGACCCCCCGAAAAATGCTTTCTTAGTAATCTTCTTGGCCCGGTAAAAACAAGGGGTTTTTTAAGACGCTAAGGGGTGTGTTTGAGCCCTTCGAAAATGGCCCACCCTGAAAACAAACTAAATTACCTCACCTTTACCTTTGGATGTGACGTGACGCCCGACCCCTTGGGATTTTGATCTTGATTTGGGGGGTCCCCAGCTGATGCTGTCAGTGAACCCTTTGGGCCCGGCGTTCCCCCCACACACGTAATCTTTTGGGGAGAGAAAAAAAAGGGGGAAGAAAAATAGGGTTTTCTTTTTCCCCCCTTCCTCTCTCGCATCACATTCATCCCGGGGCCCCCCCACACTGGGGGGCCCCCCTGCCTATGCTTTCCTACGTGCTCCCAAGGGGTTCTCCAAGGAATTTTTTTACACTCTCAATACAGGGACTTTTCACTCCTCCACTCAGCACCCCAACCCCCAGGGGTTTAAAAATCCCCACTCTCCTGTCTTTTCATCTCCGCCATTTTCCCTCCGGACCTCCCTCCCAAACCCCAAACCAATTTTTTGTTTAGCTACTCATACCGTTCACTTTCCCAGCATAAAAGTGCTCCACGGTTTCTTTTCCACTTCTGTCACACACATCACACACCCCTTTGCTGCCCCCATTCTTCCATCGTAAATACAAATATTTACCTCCAGCGATTTTGTCCTGGCTCTGAAGAGTGGGTTTCCCCCCCATAGCCCCCCATCATAGAAACCCTTTTATACCGTGGCTGGTCCTTTCCCGGGTACCATTCCATGTTAAAATTTCTAAACTCACCCCCCCAGCCATTTTTCTTTCCTTTCTCTTCAAATCTCCTATTTTTTTCCTTTTTTTTGCATACAGCCATACCCCCATGTCCATCACCCCCCCTTCACAAACTTTCCCGGGGTTTCACCTGTCCATTTTTCCCAATTTTAAGGGAGTCTTTCTTTCCACTTCCATACATATTCAGCCCCAAAACCCTTTGCTTCCCCATTTGCTGTCATCCTTTCGTTGAAAAGGTCTACCCTCGTACCTCAGTCCTCCCTTTGCTACCCTCTCTCTGAACGTGCCCTCCCTTTGTCCCCCTTTTAACCCGCTTCCATTGCCACATACCAAATTGGGCTCCTAATGCTTTTCTGCCGCTTTGTTCTGTGTTATTCCCAATCTGTCCAACCCCTTCCTAACCACACCATTTTTCCCGGGAAATACATAAGCTAGGGACACCCCACACCCTTCCATAGTCCTCCCATTTCCCATACTTTTTGGGCCCCCGACATCTTCCCCCACACTCCCTACCCTTTCCCAAAACCCACGGGTTTGGGCCCTCTAGTTTATCCTCTCATGTTATTTTTCACAAAAGCCTTTATAACCCAAACCAAAACCCAGAAAATTGTACTCTTTCGTTCTCTTTATTTCTTTCCCACCCACCCTCCAAAACCTGGGCATCATCAGAGTCATCCCCCTTTTACCACCAACACTTGACTCTTCTCCTTTCTGAGCCTAACGTTTTTTAAATCCCCCTTTCCCTTACCAGTCACAGGGATTTAGATCTCTTGTAGCTCATTTTTTTTGGTTTTTACTAAGGATCACCACATCACTGCATACATAGTTTTTTCACTTTAACACTTCATCTCCCAAATTTTCCCCAAAACCCCAAACCCGACGCTTCACTCTCACTGCCATTTTTCCCCAAAAATTTTAAACCCAAAAAATAGAGGAGAAAGGGGCACAGCCCGTCTTCCCCCTCTTTACTATTTAAAAAATCCAGTCTCGGGGGCACCCATACTGAACTTGGCCTGTGGGTTTTATTTCATATGCTTATTATTTTAACAAAACCCTTTTCACTCATGCCCAAACGTCTCTCGCTCCATTTGACCGGATCTTGGGTCTTTACTGATTGATTTATGGGTCTTTATCTTGATCTGTTTTGGGGGCCACCCAGCAGATGATGTCAGTGAAGCCTTTGGCCGGCGTTCCCCACACATGTAATCTGGGGGGAGAGAAGCAAAAAGGGGGGAAACAAAAATAGGGATTTCTTTTTTTCCCCCCCTTTCCCCTCTCTGCAATCACAATTTTTACGGGGTCCCCCCTCACTGAGGGGCCCCCTGCCTCTCATTTTCTCTTTTCCTACGTGCTCTCCAAAGGGGGTTTTCCAAGAATTTTTTACACTCTCCCAAAAACACGACTGTTTACCCCCCACTCAGCACACAACCCCCGCAGGTATCCCTCTCCCCTTCCTGTCTCCAAACTCTCGCCATTCTTCCAATCCGACCTCTCTACCACTACCTCCACATCTGTGTTCTAGCATTTTCATTTCCGTTCACATTCCAGCATCAAGTGCTCCCCCGGTTTTTATCCACTCCTGCCCACACAATTTACACACCTTCTGCCATCATTCTTCCATCTGACATAAGAAATATTTTTTCCCGCCCACTTTGTCCGGCTTGAAAGTAGGTCCCCTCCATACCACCATAAAAGGGAAAATTTCATACCGTGGCGGGCCCTTTTTCCTTTTACCATTCCCGTGTTGATTTCTCCCCTTCCCTTCCCCTCAGCATTTTCTTTTCCCCTTTTTCTTCCACTCTCCTATTTATTTCCTTTTTGCCCTACAGCCATTTCTCCCATGTCTCTACTCCCCGTCCCCAAACATTTCCCCGTTCACCGTCCCTCTTTCCCCTTTACTGAGTCTTTAAACCACTTTCCCCTACATATTCCAGTCCCAAAACCCTTTCTTGCCCATTTTTGTCAAACCATTTGTTTTCAGTTTTAGTTGTACCTCAGTCCTGCCTTTTCTATCCCCTCTCTGAACGTGCTCCCCTCCCATGTCTCCCCTTTAAAACCCCTTTCCCCTGCCACATACCTATTGGCCCTAATGGGTATTCTGCCTGCTTTGTTTTGTGTTTTTCCCCAAACGTTGACCTCGAGCTTTACTTGATTTGATCTTTATTTTTTTGGGGTCACCCAGGAGTGCTGTCAGTTTAAAACCTTTTTGGCCGGCGTTCTCCACAAAGTAAACTGTTGGGAGAGAAAACAAAAAGGGGGGAAGCAAAAACTAGGGATTTCTTTTTTCCCCCCTTCCCCTCTCGGCCCTTTACATTTATACGGGGGCCCCCATCACTGAGGGGCCCCCCGCCCCTTTATGCTCTCTCCTACGTGTCCCAAGAGTCTTTCCCAAAAATTTTTTTTACACTCTCAAACCCCGACTGCATCCTCCACTCAGCACAAAACCCCAGCAGGGACTCCATCTCCACTCTCCTGTCTCTCATCTTCGCCATTCTTCCACTCCGGGCCTTCCTTTCCCCTACCTCCAAAAATCTGTGTCCCTTTGAAAACTAATTTCCGTTCACATTCCCGCATCAAGTGCCCACGGTTTCATCCATCCTGTCACACCCCAAAACTAAACACCTTGCTGCCCTCATTTTCCATCTGTACATACGGGCTATTTACCTCCAGGGGACTTTGTCCGGCTTGAAGAGTAGGTTTCCCCCATACCACCCTATAGAAACCCTTTTTTTTCCGTGGCTGGTCCTTTTTCCTGTACCCTTCCAGTGTTGGGGTTTTTCCCCCATTCCCCTCAGCCATTTTTCTTTTCCCTTTTTCTTCACTCCCTTTTATTTCCTTTTTGCAAAAGCCTACTCCCCTGTCTCCCACCCCGTCAAAACCCCTTTCCAGGGTTTCCCCTGTCCCTCTTTCCACTTTTACTGAGTCTTTCATCCCCTTCCCATACAAAATTTCCCGTCCCCAAAACCCGCTTGCCCAAATTTTCGTCATCCCTTTGTTGCAGTCTGCTCTGTCCTCAGTCCTGCCTTTGCTACCCTCTCTCTAAACGTGCTCCATCCCATGTCTCCTCTAATCGCTTCCACTGCCACATACCTATTGGCTCCTAATGCTATTCTCCCTGCTTTGTTCTTGTTACTTAAAACTGCCCAAACTCCTTCCTAACCACACCATTGTTTCCCAGGCCATACATAATGTAGGGACTCCCCAAAACCCTTTCCATAGCCTCTCACCATTTCATACTTGTTGGCCCCGACATCTTGCCACACTGCCTAGCCTTCCAACCCACGGTTGGCTCTATATCCCCCAAAAAATTTATGACTTTTTACTGAAAAGCACGTCAAAATAGCCTGCTTGGGGGAGTTTTCCGTGTGTGATTCTCCCACATATGCAATGATTCTAGACAGACACCTCCAAAGCGATAAAACAGAAAAGGTCACAAAAAAGAAGAAGAGGAGGACTTGAAATCTTGTTTAAAAAACACATTTCTTTAAAGTTTAGTGGGGGAATCATACCTCCAAATTGTATAAATGATGTCTCAAGAGATTTTTATCATTATGGTGCATCATAAAGGTTCTTTTTTGCACCCCTGTCCCCTGATACGAGGTAATCTATAAAAAAAATGACTATTACTGAAAAAGCACTAAAAAATAGCCCTGGAGTGTCCGTGTGTGTTAAAACACATATGCAATGATTCTTCGTCTTCTATCTTCGAGGGGAAAAAATTTGGGGAGTTTTTGGGCCCAAAAAAACTGTACTTTATATAACATGACGGGGAGGTTTAAAAGTATTTTTCACCTTTACTGTTTCTATAGGTCTCCCCCAAAAACGATGTAAAAGGGGTAGGCTATATGTGCGTTTAAACCCCAAATACACATCGGGGTTATACTAAACGTTTCGTTCTCTATGGGGGAGAAATTCTAACCCCTACAACAGCCGTGGGAAATTAAAAAAAAATCTGGGGGGGGTCGGGGAAGGGGCAAAACCCCTTCCCATGAGGTTTTAGGTTACGTGTCAATGCCAAGGGTTAATTTATTAACTAGCGGAGTTTCGCTCCCCCCCCCCCCCGTTGTCGGGAGTATTGGGTTAAATGGACGAGAACTGGGGGGTCGCTCCCCCGTTACTACTTATTTTTCTGTATTTTTTTTGTTCAGTTTAGTACTGTCCAGTTTTAAAAAAATTCCGCGTAACCTTCAAAACTTAATACATATTGTAAAAAATATATATAATCTAAAGCGCACCCCGACACATCCCTCCCTTCCGAGGACCCTAACCTTTTTGGAGGTTAGGTTAAGGGTTTTCGGGTTAGTTTAATAATCCCGCAGGGGCTCGAGGGGGGGGTTTTAGCTCCCTGTTAGGAGGGTAGGTTCGGTTCGGTTAAGTAATAATCAACGGGCGGGGGGGGCAGAGCTGGGTCTCTGTATAATAGATACTAGGCAGAGCTGATCACTCGGCGGGGCGGGTGAGTGGCGAATCCCAGGGGGGGGGGGGCACACTTGTTTGTAAAAATTCCGTCACTTCTCTGTTTTCTGAGCACTGCCTATTATAAGCCCTTCATCAACCCAGAGGGAAATTTTTTTAGAAAAAGGTTTGAGGAAGAGTTATTTTAGAAATAGAAGACGCTGGGAGCCATCTGGGTGAAGATAGGAGGGAAAGATGAAGAAGAAAAATTGTTAGAGAGTTTTTTGTTAGATCCAAAGTCACGAGAAAAATTTGATTCAAAAAGTTTTTGACTTTTTTCAGAATGAAAGAGCTTTTGGGCAGGGCCCTGGGGAAAGTGTGTGTTTGTTTTTTGGTCAAGGTAAGCCAAAGCGGCGGAGTGCGAGTTTCGTTGCCCCATTGGGGCCGGAAATTCAGTGATTTTGTGCTAGCACAGAAGTTAGTGATGGGGCGGGCCCAAACCCTTTTGCATAAAAAACCGAGGTCCCCGTAGCCTGCCCAGTCAACATGAAGTGCGTTTTTAAAATTTGTGAGATTTTCGAGTCAGCTGAAAAAAACAGCGGCCAGCGCAGGGCGCGGGCAGGGCGTGTGGGGGGCGCGGGGGGGGCTACGGAAGCCTCTCCCACCGGGGGTGGCGGCGGGGGCCAGTCGGACTCCAACAGAAAAAAAGCCTCCCCGGCCTCAAATGAAAAACGCCCCGCGAAGTTTGCCGTAACTGGGGGCCGCAGATGCGGAGGGGGAAAAGTGTCCGCCCTCTTCGTCCCCTGTCACAACTGCGGGGACGGGCCACTTCAGGCGCGGGGTGCCGGCCAAACCCGCGGGGCGCCAAACCAGCCCCCCGGGAGGCGTCACGGTAGGCGTCAGGGTGGGCGGCCCCCGGGGGACTGACCCAGCCTGGGGGGTGGGGGTCACTGTGTCTTGCAGGATCCCCGGGGCGGCGCTCGAGGTGTTGGTGGGGGCTGACACGGGCGCAAGGTGGCATCGCGGGGTCCCCCTCATGGATGCTCTTTGGGCCTGTCCCGGAGACGCTCCAGGCCCCCACCGCCAATATCAGTCACCTCCCCGGGGGCCGTATCAACGTCTGGACAGCAAGACGTGCGAGTTCACGCTGGGACACTATCCCCAAGGCAGTCCTGCACTTTGCTGAGGGTGTAGTCAGTGTTTTGTCAGCAGTTGGCAAGGACCTCAGCCTTGTCCCCCCCAAATTTTTCCCCACATGTTGCCAACGGGGGTGGGGTTGACCGAGGAAGACACACCAAAACCCCCCAGCCCCCCCACCGTTTCCCCGACGACCCTGACAAGGACCAATGTGGACTGCCTAAAAAAGTGGTTTCTGGGGCACTTTGGGCGCACTGCGTTTGCTGTAATGTCGCCGTACCAGGATGAGTGGGCCTCCCCACCATTTCACCTGGGGCCCCGGCGCGAAATCCTACGCATTTTTCCCCCCCGCCCCCCGACCCCCTCACCACTTCTACGACAAAAAGTACCCCCAGACGTTGAGGACGTGCGGAAGGGGCATCATCGAGCCTGTTCCCGGTGGGGGGACGGAGTGGTGCTTGCGCATGGTTTTAGTCCCCAAAAAAAGGACGGGGGGCCATGCGGGATGTGGACTACCAGGGGTCAAAAGGCGTGCCCCCCGTGGACCCACCACACCCGCCCCCCCTTCGACGATTACCAGCGGGGGCCGAAAAACCCATTCAAGACTGTGACGACGCGTACTGGGGGGTACCACCAGATCCCCCCTTGACAAGGAAGCACAGACTCCAACGTTCAAAAACTCTGTGGGGGCGTACCGCTACCTGCGCACCCCGAGGGAACTGTGCCTCACAGGACGCCTTCACCAAGCGCTTCGAGACGTATCACAGATGTTCCGAGGAAGTGAAGTGCTTTTGACGACCACTGCTGCGACCACACCATCGCTAAAAGCCTTCGGGCACAGTATGATTTCCTGAAACGTGTGCAGAAAAAAGGGGGATTACGTAAGGCCGGGACAAATTTTCCCCCCTTTGCAGGAGGAGTGCGACCTTCGCGGGCTATTGCGGGGCTGGGAGGACACGCCGAGCCCAGGACCTCCTTAGCAGCACACGGAATTCCAGATGCCGGAAAAGCCCTCCCTCACAGACATCGATCCTGGTTCGGCCTGGTAAATCAGGTACCCCTTTCCGACCACACCCCCCCTGATGGAGCCTTTCGGGGAGCTTCTCAAGTGGCCGTCCGGGAAAAAGGGGTTTGTACGGGGGGAAACCAGCTGCAGGCCATATTGAGGGCGCGAGAGGGCCATAGGCAAGCTAGAAGTTGAGGGCCTCAGGACTACGACGTCCACGGCCCCCACCGCGTCTTTACGGTTGCATCGCCTCGGCATCACTTCTTGGGTCATGGCAGCGTACTGTGAGTGCGTTCACAGGAGCACCCGTTTTTGCAAGGGCGGGGGGAAACCGTTTGTGTGGCAGCCGCCACCTAACGGAGCGGAAAAGAAATACTCAACGCTGGAGGGAAAGCTTCGCAATCGCCCGTGCATAAAAAAGGCGCGCCTTTCCCCTCCTGGGGCATGACCCCACCTTCGTCACCGACCACCGAGGCTCACCAAGATCTTAAAAGGATAAGGAGCTGAAAGACTCAGCAACCCACGCATACTAAACCCTCAAGGAAAAACCCCCGGGATGTACACTTTCCCCGCGTGAAGTACTAAGGGAAAGGCCAATTGTGTGGCAGACACTCTCCCCCAGGTCCCGCTGCTGCATGGCGAGCCAGCGAGCGGGGCCCTAGCTGAAGAGGGAGGGATGTGTCCCCTTCGTTTGCGCAGCTACGTTTGCGCCCTGGAGGGCGATGACGGGACCATCGTGGTTTTCGACAGTTCAAGGGAGGCCTGCGGGGACCGACTCCCGACTTTTTGCTGAGCGAGTATCTGCAGGGGTTTGGGGCGGCCCGCAAGGATCAGGCCTCTTGCTCTTCCCCCTTTTTCTACGAATGGGCGCAGCCTATCTTTCCGGGGACGTCTCACATACTCCAGTGACGGGGCACTTGCGGTTTGGTGATTCCGGTTTTCCCTCCATCTGCAGGTCGAAAAAACCTCCATGCAGGGCACCAGGGGGGGGGACTTCCTGCTCCGCAGGGCCAGAAGTGGTGTACGGGCCCGGGCTTACGCTGAGGTAGAGCAGCGGCGGCGTCACTGCAACTGTGCAGCACCGCCCCCTCCCATCCCGCCGAGACCCCCTGCCCCGCCACACCTGTACCCTTTCCAGCAGGCCGGGGGGGGAAACCCTATTCCTTTCAACGGTAACATTTACCTCGCCTACGCCGCAGACTGACTGGTGGCGGAGGTAGAGCACTTCCCCGGCGGTGCTCCGCCTAGGCTAATACCGCTTTAGAAGATGGTTCAGGAGATTCGGGATCCCGAAGTGCTTCGTGCGGGGCGGCGGGACCCCAGCCTGGGGAGCAGGAGGCAAAACCCTTTTTCACCGCCTGGCCAGTAACATGCGGGTGTCGTCCCTCGCACTTCCCACAGTTAAACGGGCGACAGAGGGTGCGTGAAGTCGGCCAAAAAAATCCTCGGGGGGAAAAAATCTCCCCAGGGGGCTCGCTCGACTCCGACCGGCAGCAAAAGGGCCCCCCTGCAGTACCCTCAACACGTCCTGCCGAGCATGGGTGGTCCCCCGCCCAGCTGCTGATGGGCGGCAGCTGAGGGATTTTCCCTGCCCACTGCGAGAAGGCACACAGCCCTCAGCGACAAATGGGCGAGGATCTGAGGGGCGAGAGCGGGCCATGGCGCTCACGGAGTTTTTGCGGCGGAGAGGGGGAACCAGACTGCCCCCCGATTTGCGTCCACTCTCCCCCAGAAAGGGGTCCGGGTGCAGAACCCGGAAAAAAGGGGCGATGGGGGGGTTCAGGCGCATCATAGACACGTCTGGCCCGAGGGGAGTCTTGGTGAAGCGGATGGCCGGCAGAAACCCCTTTTGAACCGGGCGCCACCTTCACCCCACTCCCGCCATGCCTGAAACCCGGGCCGACCCCGCCGGGAGGAGGGCCCATCCCCACCCAAAAATCAGCGACTTGCCCCGCAGGGCAGGGGCCCACGGCCAGGAAAGGCCCCACAACCTACAGGTTATGTGCCTTTAGGTATTTGTTTTCTACTCCTTAGCAGTCCAATTATTCCCATTCATTTTTAGGATTGCAACAGTGTTTTATGTATCATCCCAAGGGGGGTTTGTTGCAATGCAAGGGGGGTGTTGGAGTTTTAAAAGGAAAAATTTTAGGTTTCGGGACATCCCGTTGGGGGGCGTGGAGTCTCCGCCAGCGGGGCTAGTTCGGCTCCACGTATACCGGGGGGGCCACGGGGCCCCCCATATGCAGTTTCAAAAGGTGGATAGGGAAAACCCGGTGTTGTTTGGGTTGGATTATTCACAGGTGACGGAAACGTCTGTGCGTGCCCGGGTCCCGCCCCCTACATACCGTTCACAAGAGGCCGCGGGAACACTCTGTCTCCCCCCCCATTTTCCACTCAGTTACCCCAAATTTGGGTTTTAAAATTTTCTTATAACATCCTTTTTGATAAGTCTACACAACAGTGTTTTAAATTCCTAACATTTTGTCGGCCCACCTTACTGGTCCCCACAGTCATAATTCTGCTTGGCCCAAGGAACCAAGGTTTTTCATCAAAATACATATACACAGAATGAATGCAAACTTTTAAAAAAAAATACTAGCAAAAAAAAAAAAACAAAACCCCATTTTTTAGAGTTATAGGTGACCCCCGTAAAATTTGGACAATTGCGTCGCTTATAATAGTGTGGGCAAAAACACGAAATATAATAGTGTTTTACAAAAACCTAAAAATGCCGACAAGAGCCTTGTACTTCATAGCGAGTCGAACAGAAAAAAGAGGGGGGTCGGGCAAAGACACAAAAAAACTGCCGACAAGAGCATTTCTTGTACTCTCATAGCGATCGAACAAACAAGAGGAGTTGGGGCAAAGACACTAAATAACTGTCGACAAGAGTCTTGTACTTCCCTACGAGTCGAACAGAACAAGTGGGGTTTTCGGGCAAAGACCGAAAAAACTGTCGACAAGACATCTTGTACTTCATACGAGTCGAACAAAAAAAAGTGGAGGGTCGGGCAAAAACACGAAATAGCTGTCGCCAGAGCATCTTGTACTCTATAGCGACGAACAAAAAAGTGGGGCCAATATTTTTGGGCTCCCCGACAAAAGCAGACACCAAGCCCGGGGGGGGACTGAAAGTTTCGTCTCCCCCATAGAAAAGCAGTCCCAAAGGGTTTTAATGCAGAACGGTTGCTGTCACTGTTTAGAAAAAAATAGGTTAATAGTAACACTGCTGGGGAGATAAAAACACTGGAAGGGAAAAAGGGGTGGGGGAGGAAGGGGATATAATACTGAAAATTTTAAATCGTTTAAAAACTTCTACTGCATGACCCCTGGAAAACCATGAACCAATTTAAGGCCCCCTAGCTTTGAAGCTATATTAGCAGCACGTGCCTGACCTCTCAACCGCCAGCACTACCCAACTGTGTGGAATATTAGCAGTAATATAACTTTAAACCCCTTCCGGCGACGACATAATAAAGGGGTAATAAAATATGGCCCCCTCCCAACGACATTTGCTAAAACATTTTTGCATAAATGACCTCTCCTAACTACACTGAGGTCCCCCTACACCACTGACAACACCAATTACATTTTCAAAAACTTTAAGGCGCTCATTACAAATTTACTTTTGGGCTACAATTTTTTTTGAAACAATAACACCCACAGATAACTAGAAAAGTTTTCCCTTAAAATGTAAAACGCTCGCTATTTAAAACGAACTTTTTTCCAAGGGACTGTGCCAAAAAAAATTATAAGTAGAGTAGGAAAAAATTTCTTTACACTTTACACCCAATCACAAAAATTTTTCACTTACTACACACTATGTTATCTAAAAACCCTTTTTTTTCGTTGTTTGCGTAACCCGCACAAAATTTTTGTTACAACGTGTACTATACAACTGGCATCACACAATGGGAAACACTTTAGTACTCTTAAAGAGTCTGGCAACTGAACCTCGCTCAACCCCTTGCGAGATATGGAAATCTTTTCCCCTTCCTCACAATTTCCTCCACTCACAAAAAAAAAGCTAAAAAGCCCGCGAAAACCCCTGGTGCCGGAGCCAGTAATATGGCCCAGAAACTGTGACGTATTTTTTAGCCACTCACGGTGACTCACCTACAATAAACCCCCCTGACGGCACTGAAACAACGAATCAAGGGAAAGGGTTTCCTGACGTCCCACCTTTTTGGCGCGCACCCTCACCTATCTCCCCCCGATCACTAGGATCACAAAGGAAGGATAATTTTCACTATTCATTTTACCCCCTTCCCACTTGTTTATAAAACTGGTACTGTACTCACATTAGCACAGGTCTTAGCTGTCATTGAAACCACTTAGGCTGAAGAAATTCCGGGGTGAGAAGATTTTATGAAGGAGAGAATGCAAGAGATTTCCCCCCCCCTTTCAGTCCCCGGCCCCACTTGTAGATGTGTGGAGAAATAAACCCCTTGGAGACTGGGAGCAGCAAGCGTAGTAAACCTCTGAAGACGTGCAAGATTGAAGCGTTGTGAGACAGGGTAGGTGAGTAATCCTCTGAAGTCGTGCAAAAATTGACGTGAAGAAATCAACGCTCACACACACGTCTTCCCGCCATTTCTCACTTCACTCTGCCTGGGGGTGACAAAGTCCTTTACCGTCCACAAAAAACGCTTAACGAGGCGAAACCTGTAGGACACACTGCTCACTGTCACTAAGCCCAACCCTCACTTTAGGCACTTGGAACCTTTCAAGAAGGTGGAAGAATTAGGTGGCCCGGGTTTCGCGCTCATCACAAGGAGCTGCCCGCCAAACCGGCTTTTTTTCTCGGGGCTTTTTCTTATTAACCACTTCGGAAAACGTAGGCTTGTTTTTCGCTGCCACCACGTAACCGGGGGGCCACTGGGCCCCCCTAATGCATTGCAAAAAGGTGGATAGAGACACTGGTGTTTTTTTGGGGTTTGGGAATTTACATGGACACGACACGTCTTGCGTGCCAGGGTCCCCCGATACCTACCCCTTCACCAGAGGCCCCGGGAACACTCTGTCTCCCCCGCCATTACCTCAGTTACCAATTAGGGTTTAACATTTGCTTTAAAATCCTTTTTGATAAGTCTACACCCAAATGTGTTAATTACACTAACACCGCGTCTTTCTTGAGTCGTCAAAAAATAAAGCTTCAGGATCTCTCGGGTTTCATGACCCTGGGGCCCCACTCTTACACCTTTAGATTCAATAGCTAGAAAAGGAAAAAGGGATGGAGAAACCGGCTGCTTGTCTGGCTTTTAGCCAGACGAGTCAACGGTCTCCGGGGATAAACGTCTCTCACAAACCCTACATAAAATTTCGCTACAGGACTCAGAGGCCCAAGACCCCCCGGGCCCCCCGGGACAGCCCGGTTTTTCCCTATGGCCAATCTGCCCCCGCGATAAAACCCCAGGAAGGGAAAAAGGGGGGGGAGTTCGAAAATGGGAGGGAAACGCCAAAAAATGGCCCCCCACTGGGTTTTGGGCGGGTTTTCGCGGGACACGAGTAGAATCCAGTTTGAAGTAGTCTTTTCCCCTACCATACAGCATCGACACCCTAAAATAAAGTTTTTTTTGTGGCGTTGGCCATTTCTTTTTTTGCATCCGTAATTAGTATGTAATGTAACCTCTAAATAAGGAAAATAACAATAATTTGATTAAAATTTCCTTTTAACATTTATTTTTGGACAAAGAGTTCCTTAGATTCCTGGGAAAGACAGTTTAGATAGATATATTGCATAGCATAGACATATAAGTTTAGTTCACGGACCAAACCACGCATCGCGCTCTATAGTGAGCTCATGAATACCAGCATATCGACATGTGCCGGCGACAAGCGATTTCTACTATCACTGGCAATAGCGTTCAGGCGGGATACGATGCGTTCTGAGGCGACCGAAGAGCCCATCACTGTCAGGTATTTTTGCGCCGAGCCGCGTAGGGGGAAAATTTTTTTCCCGGTCCGACCAGAACTTGAGCGGGCACTCGGTCCGCGCCACCGTGGCCAGACTCATGTAGAGCTTGAGCTCCGGGTGCAGCTCTGTTGAGGATGATGGAATTTCCTCCGCAGTCGACCGTCTCGCCAGCTGGTCGTGGAAGTCCCACAACGACTCATCGGAGACATCCTCGGCAGTAGCACTCTGCGGAGTGCTACTGCTCGCCTCCGGAGCACCGTCGAGGGCTCTTATCTCTCGAGACAGCCGCTGCAGGATGTTTCCGCTGTTGATGGGTAGCCTAAAAAGGAAAGAGAAGGTAATGAAATAATTCGAAAAAAGTACACAACACATGCGATATTCATGAAATTAAGATATCAAACTTACTGAAAGTGGATCAACTTGAAGCGAGGATCCAACACTGTCGCTGATGCGAGGAGATAATTAGCCTCCAATGGGACGAGCCGCTGGTCAATCTGCTCCAGCAGCGCGTCATTGAGGGGCGCGGCGTCCTCACTGACGAGGCATGCCTTGGTAACAGCTCTCCTAAGACAGTTCACGATGGGTAGAACAATGCTGGCGGTGACATATTTGTCACCAGAGAGCTCCTTGGTGGCCTTCTCAAAAGGTCTGAGCACCGCCACCAAGTCGTTGACGACAGCCAGCTCATCTGAAGAAAATCAAGCAAAACAGTCTCAAATCATGTGTGTGTGTGTGTGTGTGTGTGTATGACACACATACATTGCAACTCTTCAGTTGCACACAATGTGTGTGCAACACATTGGATTACATATCCAAAAAATCCATTACATATCGTTCATGGATTACGTATCCAAAAACTGCACTGGAGTTCCCGGAGTGAAATTATGAATACATATGAGGTGACTCATCCATACCCACCCTAAAAAAATAGTGCATGTTATTCACCTGATGTCAGCATGGGAGGAGCAGTCTGATGGTCCGCCGAGAGCAAGACCTGGCTCACGCATCCTGCCAGCTCGGCAAAGCACCCCAGCGAGTAGAACGTGCTATTCCATCGGGTCTCCACTCCCTGGATCAGCTCCAGTGGCACCAGCACGCCTTTCTGATGCTGCGCCGCACGTAGAGCATCTGATGCGCTAATGCTTCTACGAAAGTAGCTCACGATCAGCTTAACCTGTGAACGGAAGCAAAAACATAAAAAATAATAATAATACATCATTAATCTATCAAGAAATTATCAGAAAAATATTTCAACAATGACGAACCACACCATACCTTTTCGATGACAGCCATGGTCAAGTCCGTCTGCGCCAGCGCCCGCCAGACGCACAGGTTCAGCAGATGAGCAGTGCAGGGAACGTGGTTACATTCCCCACCCATAAGCTTCTGAACGGCAGCGATTATGTTCGCCCCGCCATGTGTGGTGATTGAGCAGACCTTCTTGGTCTCGAGGTTCCACGAACGCAGAATCCGAGACAGCTCGTTAGCTATGTGGTCACCTGTGTGACTAGGTGTCAGCTCTGACACTCCAAGACACACCGTTTGAGAACGTCCACAATCTGTCAACAGTGAAAACCAGCATTGAGAAGAGTTATGGAATTAGGCATGTTTGCTATTGTGGTTTCACTGCGAGAATATTTCTTAGGGAAGTCTTACTATCATATCTTAGAACCAACACTCTAACACACACACACACTCAGAAAAGAGAGTGAGTGTGTAATTAAAAACAAATACAATGAGTACAACTACAACACTGAGAACAATTACCGATATAGTGCCCTGTGACAACCAGGTATCCTTGGGTTGTCACTGATGCCAAGTCGGTAGTGATGGAAACCCACACTGCCTGCGTCAGCTGCTGCTCAGCTACTCCCCTTAACGAGCTGTGCTTCACTTCCAGTAGGTTTGTCAACTGGAACATGAAATAAGTTCACATAACCACATGCCAAAATAACTTGAGCAGCACACCAAAATAGGTCACAAGCAGCAATGTAATTCACACCATGTGGTAGTGTCTATGTAGCAGTGCTCTGTACTTATAATGTGTCTATTGTGAACAAATGCTGTACAAACCTTCTTTCTGCCAGGCACTTCATATAAGGGAGCTGTCATTCTAAGAAGGAATTTAAGACCTTCATGGTCCGTTGCAGAGAGCGGCAAACCATCCTTGCACACCATGTACAGAATGGCGTCAGTGATGGCAGCATCTCGCGTACCACCACCTGTTGAATCACAGAAAAGATTATTAGATGCCTAGACAACAAGATTGGCTTTGAGGCACAATAATAAAAAGTTGAGTCAGAGATATGTACGTTTGAAGCTTTTCACTCGATCATGAGCATCCGTGACGGTTGTCTGCTTCTTGACACCTTTGCTCGTTGACGGCTCAGGCTCACTGGACGCAGGCTCAACAAGTTGTGAATCATCAATCACCTAGAACAGTGAACATTAACAAAGGGATATAAATCACAATTTAGTTACAAATACAAAATAGTTACAAACAGGAACATGTTGATCAACTCACCTCAGTTTCAGCAGGCTTGTCTGATTTCGATTTGGAGGAATTATTCAGCTGGACAAAAGCAGAGTTGTGCCATTTTTTCAAATGGGCTCGCAGGTTTGAGGTGCCTCCAGCGACCTTGACTGTTCTTGAACAGACATTACATTTAGCCTCCTTTGATGAGGTTGAAGAAAAAAAATTCCATACTAAGCTCTTCATCTTCATTTTCATCCTCTTGATACGCCACAGATCACACAGACCAGTCACCAGACCTGTTCAACAAAACAAATAACAATTACAGGCAGCACTGACACGTACAAGTGCCGACCTTAGCAACAGTGAGTGACTCGGGGTCGACAGACATTCTAATGAACACATAAAAACATAACATAAGAATAACAAAAATGGTCAGAATCCCAATGGAAAAAGGACAATTTAAGGTTACAAAAAAGCGTGAACGCTTCTATTATATATACAAATAATAATGGTAGGAGTCACTTGAGGAGTGAAACTTGATTCTTGATAACCATAATGCCTTACATGTTTTGTTTTGTTTTTGTTTTATACATTTGTGCCTATAGTGCCTGTAGGCAGTGGTGACCCAAGGCTCGGAGCCTCGGACAGTAGGCTCTGGAGGTTCACTTGAGGGCTGTGATGATTGGCCCTTGCCCGTGGTGGCACAGGTAGGATTTTTATAGTGATGCCTGTGATTAGAGGCTCATGCTGCCCCCCTGTGTCCTCCGATGCACTCGCAATCGAAGGTAGAGTTAATGGGCAGGGCATGTGGGTGTTCTTAGGCCACTCGACGGTGCAGAAACGGTTTTGGTTTTCGTCGGGGATCGAACTCGGGTCACCGAGAACGCCAGTCGGAGACGCTAACCACTCTGCTACCGCCTCCCACTGTCATATTTCTGGGATATATGAGCAGACTTTCGACCCAAACAACATCTTCACTCTGTCACTGAATAGGCGAGCTTAGCAACAGTAGAAATACCGTAGGAAAGCCGTCATATCAAAACCTTTATTCTCTCTCTCTCTCTCTCTCTGATGTGTCAACTGACACAGGGTATAGCGCATCCTCATTAGGTGAGGTCAAGAAGGACATGTTTTTTCCTGAAATAAGCCGGGCAAACTTTCATATTTCTGGGTTATTTGATCTGACTCGACCCAAACATCTTTACGTGGCCACTGAACAAACGACCTTAGCAACAGTGCGAACCGAATGTTGTGACGTCTGATTCCGGCGTACCAGCAGGTACGTAGTACTTACCTAAAACTGTCAAATGTTTCAAGAGTACAATAGGACAGAACTTGTAAGTCGCTCACAAAATTTCCGTTATTCTAACAGAGCAATCTGCAATCAACGGCTGTTCGCCAGTGATATATATATGGCGAGATCGCCCGGAATCAGACGTCGCAACATTCGGTTCGCACTGTTGCCAAGGTCATTTGTTCAGTGGCCACGTAAAGATGTTTGGGTCGAGTCAGATCAAATAACCCAGAAATATGAAAGTTTGCCCGGCTTATTTCGGGAAAAAACATGTCCTTCTTGACCTCACCTAATGAGGATGCGCTATACCCTGTGTCCATGGAGGTAGTATGGGTGGAGACGCCCTGAGCCGCATGGGTTGAAGCCAGTGAACTGTCAGTCAGCCCTCTTGTTGTGGGCTAAGGGAGCCCACAACTCTACTGCCATAGAGATAAATCATCCCATGGAAATATTTTGAGATTCCTGGGAGTAACATCGGTCCATTATTATTATAAGGTGCACACAGAGGTGGGCAGTATTTAAATACATTTGTATTTAAATACTTAATTAAATACATTTCTGTATTCAGAAATGTATTTATAAATACATTGATTGTTATGTATTTAAATACAGTATTTAAATATTTTTATGAGTATTTAAATACTCATATTTAAATTATGTGTTAGCGATTGTGTTCATAGGGTAAATATTAACAGTAATATTATAGTAATTTGGGGCCACTACTATTTTATATTTGCATCAATGACTAAGACAGTGGGATTAGCAATGATATCAATAAGTTTGCTGATGATACTAAGATAGGTAGAATTATCGGGTCACAGTCTGATGTAACCGGTTTGCAGGGAGACTTAGATAAGTTAAGCGAGTGGATAGTCAGGTGGCAGATGGAATTTAATATTGACAAGTGTAGTGTAATTAACATTGGTAGAAAATGGTATGAAAAATCATATGTCAGATAATGACCCGGCCAGTAATCATCTAATTTTACTGATCAAGGCTGTAGCTGAGACATATCTGCAGGCGAGATATAAATTTGCAGCCAGGCAGTTCACCGCCAGACATATATTCAATAAATGGACCCAATATACAATAATATACAATAATATGCAATAATATGATATGTAATATATGATTAGCAGTAACACAGAAGTATAATTTCACACACCGTGATGTCATTAAGTGCAAACAGTGTAAAAAGTGAAAAGAAAGAGTGGGTATCTCAGTCAGCCAGTGCGTGACATTGCCCACAACAGTATGGCGGACGGGGGAGAGCGGTGGCTTCACCAGACAACACAGACCGCGCGGCTCAGGGCGTCTCCACCCATACTACCTCCATGGGGCTGGGGGTGTGATGTAGCATGGGAGGTGGGGGTTGTAGGGATGAAGGTGGGCGTAACGGTTTATTTGCTAATTACTGGTTACACAACTATACAATCCGAATATACGGAGTACATAAGAGAATTGGCATTGAAGTACCCATAATACTGGCAAGGTGGATTGTCTTGGTTTGTTTTTCAGAATAGCAGGCAAATCCAAGTCTGAGGTGATGAGAGACTCGGAAAGAGAGAGAACGGCAGGGTCGGGGAGGGAGGTAGGTTTCACAGCGCGGCATTGTCAGCTGAGCTACAACCGGCCAATGATAACATACGCCTCAGATTCTGAGCCAATGAGCGTTACGCTACCATACGCGTCTCGGCAGTCGGAGTAGTCACTAGTCAGTTCTTGCTTCTTGGTCTTGGTACTAGTCAGGGGCAAGATCCAGCAACAAAGCGTAAGTCAAGCGGCGTAAGTACGGTGTAAATGCTACTCCGGCGCAACTCTCGCCCACCTGCGCCGAGGCTGCTTGAAAAATCCACCGAAGATGGCCTTACGCCGGGGCGTAAGGGGGAGTATCTCGGAGTATCTCGACAGAGACAGTTGATTGGCGGGCGAGCACAATGACATCATCCTCGCTAATAGCGAATCACAGCAGTGATCTATTTTATCTACTCAGATCTATCAGCCAATCACAAGGCTGCCACGAGATAAATAGTGTTTACAAACATTTCCTTAGCTGGGCCTCTGGCTTGACACAACAAAGCGATGTGCCCTGTATAAAGCGATGAGGAAGGGTCTCTGATTGACCAGAAATAAACAATTCGGAGGCAATAAGGAGCAGACATCCTGATTGACTTTTAATAAATAATTCAGGGGCAATAATGGGCCAACCATCCTGATTAACCTAACAATTCAGGGACACTAAGGGGCAGACATCCTGGTTGACCATAATCATATACTTCGAGGGCGTTAAGAGGCAGACATTCTGAGTGACCTAATCATATCATTCAGGGATAATGAGAACGGTACCTGGTACTCTCGTCTACCAAAATTCTCGTCCCGACACAAACCGGGAACTCGCCGATGGTAATGGTTAGAGGCAAATTTTGGTGAGGAAGCCGCAAGAAGCCGGCTTCTGGCAGCTTGCATTTTCTGTTAACTTAAGGCACTTTTAAGAAGCCGGTTTGCCCAGCTGGCGCAAGCCGTAAGAAGCCGGAGGAAGCGAGGGCCTGGGCTCGCATCTCACGGCTTCTCACGGCTTCATACGTGACGTCAGAGATAAACAGCACATATGGCGGGCCAGGCGGAGCTTGTACCAGAGTGAGTATCGTTGTAGAAATAATGTAATTACAGATAACAGGACACAAGTAAACACATAGATGTGCATTCAAAAGCATGGACAGCGAACAAGAATATACAGGGAGGTCCCGAAGATACGAGCAGTTTGATTCCGCCTGGCATACTCGTAAAGCGAAATCTCGTATAACGAAACACATAACTAATGGTAAAATATAGGTTTGGTTCCAGGACCCCATCAATTAAAAAAAAAAAAAAAAAAAATAGACATGTTTTTCAAGCTAAAATAAACTATAGCAAACACAACAAACACACAGCGTCTATATTACCCACACTGTACTACCTATTCTGTATAAAAAGCATTCTGAAAGAGAAAATAGCACAGAAAATAACATAACTACACATTAATTAATCATAAAACATGCAGAACAAGCAAAAAAGACGCTGTAATGTAGGGGACGCCGCGTGATACAAGAGAAGGTAGTGTAGGGGTCCCAAGGTTGGGGCCGCACACCTGCTAATTACCCCTAAAGGTCAGGCCACGCCATATGCTTAATTACCCTTCAGGTCACGCCTTGCTAGGGGTGACCTGACTGTGGTCCCAAGGTTGGGGTCGCACACCTACTAATTAGGGGCCTACCCCTAAATGTCAGGCCGCGCTTTATGCTTAATTACCCTTCAGGTCACGGCTTGCTAGGGGTGACCTCACTGGGGTCAACCAAATCCCCCTTTGTCCAGCCCGGGAGTGGTAGGGCGCGCATTTTGAACTTGATAATTTTACTCACCCCAGTTTGAATGTCGTATCATTGGAATTTCGATCTCGTATATTGAAAATAGACCCTAATTTACACATCTCGTATCATTGGATTCTTGTATACCAAATGCTCGTATAACGGGACCTCCCTGTACAAGGTTAATGATATGACAGGACAACTTTAAAACTGGTGAAAGAATTATCATGTCTTAGCAGCCTGACGATAGTCCCTAGCTGTGACGTACTAGTTTTTGCAGAATTTAGCTGATAATATGGCACAAATTAGCCTAATTTTACATTTAGTAGCACGGACTTAACTTTCAGACCACACTCATAGAGCTAAAATGGTATGACATGATGAGAGGAGAACATCAAGTCTGGTGAAATAACTTTTGCGAGTCTTTTAACACTAACACCAGACGTTGTTTTTCTAATTTTACTAATTATGCTATTAAAAGCAGACCGGAAACGTTTTCGCTGATGCATTATGCTCCAAGAGAGAGAAAGAGAGATTTAATGCCAAAAAATGGGGAAATGTGCCAGACAGAGAGAGAGAGAGAGAGAGAGAGAGATATTAGTAGCATACCTATCAGTTATTTTGTTAGTTAAATGTAAGTTCATGTCCGTGCCTTATGGTACTAGATGTCCTGGGTGAAAAGTGATAGCTTGATGTTGTGGGTAAAAATTCTTTACCGCAAATGTTGTTTCTATGTGCAATATGTGTTCAAATCTTTTGACTTGCATTGTTTCTTATCATATTTATGATCAAATTCATTTGAGAAAATATTCACCCAGTTAGTATGATTTCAGGAGGCAGTAGCGGAACTGCGTGGGGGAATGAGGCCCACATTTCAGGGCGGTGCCTCCCGGGCCCTTTAAATATATGCAAACATTTCAGGGTGGTGCCTCCCGGGACCTTTAAATATATGCAAACATTTCAGGGCGGTGCCTCCCGGGCCCTTTAAATATATGCAAACATTTCAGGGTGGTGCCTCCCGGGCCCTTTAAATATATGCAAACATTTCAGGGCGGTGCCTCCCGGGCCCTTTAAATATATGCAAACATTTCAGGGTGGTGCCTCCCGGGCCCTTTAAATATATGCAAACATTTCAGGGTGGTGTCTTCCCTTTGAATATATGAGGCGTCTAGAGTCATAAGGGCAAGCCCGCCATTTTGGCCATTTTCAGGTTCCAACAGGCCACTATACGCGAAACCCTTCTCTGTGTTCTTGGATAGGAGTCAAAGCAATATCTGATCATCTAACCCCACCACCGAGAGGCTAAAGTCACTCTATTTATAGCCAGATTTTTGGATGCATTGTCGTGGTTCTGAGAGAGACTTGGGCGACCGTGTCGTCCAATGAGACCGCGGGATACCCACACGCCCATCATCCAGCCAATCATAGCGCCCCACCCAAGGTCACGCAGCAGCTCACGTGTGTCCAGTCTTTCCCGCGTTCCCAGCTTCAGATAAAATACCCTTCACCAGTGAAACTGTCACCTGAGAAACTTAAGGATGTCCAGGACCTCATGCTGTATGCTATTAAAGATGATCCTGTCTACACAAAGTTCTTTGAGGACCTTATCAAGGACCAGGAAGCTGAGATGGGGGTTGTGCCCCGGCCTGCAGAGGAGGATCCGGACGACGACTTCCTTGACTTTTAACCCTAAACCCACCCACCCACTGCTCTCAACCCCTTCAAACATTAAACCACCATCAAGCTTGATGAGTGTTCTCCTTGTTATTAAAGATAATCTATAATAATCCTCAGTGTTATATTCATAAATAAGTCCAAAATCTGAAAAAAATATAAATTCCAACTAAACAAAATACAGAAAAATAGTAATTGTCATCCAAGTTGAAAAATATTAACAGGTTACTTGTTTTATTACCTTATCTTTTATCTGATTGTGTTGTTATCACCCTAAAATAATTACATTATGTACATGTACAATGTACCCTATGATAGTACTGAATAAAAAAAATACTTATTAAAAAAAAAAAATCGTTATTTTTGGTAATGTGTTAGATATGGCTGGACAATCATCTTGGTGCGTAATACATTGATATTTTATAATGTTTTTTTTATAGAAATTACATCCCCAACTTAAATCGCAATTATCTCAAAACTATCATTTGGCTGTCTCGCCCTTATGACTCTAAACGCCTCATATAATGGGTAACATATTGAGAAAAATTAGCCAAGAATGAAAAACAGCCCCCCTATCTTCCAAGCAAAATATAGTAAACCAACCCAAAAATCAGCCCAACCACCAAAGCGGAAAAACTCGGGCACTGGCGGGCAGATGATGGCCAGTTAATGAAATCCCTCATTATACCTGACCCTTGCCATCAGGTGCAGCAGTTAATTTAGAAAATAAAAGTCGCTAATGTGGTACTCGACCCACCCAGCCCCATATGATGTCCGTAGGTGCCCGCCTCTTTACCTTGCCCTATTAATAGTCCTTGGTTTATGGAGCAAAAAAACATTAATGTGAAGGACATGTGTTGTGATCCATTCACAATATCGTCAGTTATCGTAACTTATTGATGGCTTTCATTCGACGGTACACTTTCGTCATGGTGTGGTTGTTTTGTTTACAATTATCAGCTGTGAGCGCCAAGGGGGCAAGCCCCGACCAGAAGCTGGCAACTGTCAGCCGTTCTGGCGAGGCACCCAAGCGAGAGAGAAGCCAGGCTTCTTGCGGCTTCCTCACCAAAATTTGCCTTGTTAGTAGGATAGTAAGGGTAAAGATACTGGTAAAAATGACGAGGACTGCGCGGTCATTTTCTGAGACACTGACTAGTTTTTCCTTGAGTAAAATTAGTGCTTTTGGTAAAAATGGACGAGGACTTTGCAATCATTTACCGAGACACTGACTAGTTTTTCCCAAGGCCAAGAAAGGAAGGTCAGCCCACCAGCCGTCCCTAGGGAATTTTGTCCACGTGAACAGTTAATGGGAGGGACATGCTGACGTCACCTAAAATAGAGTGAGCGAGCCTCGAGTCTAGCATCTCGTGACTCGCATCAGACTCAAGTGGAGATAGAAAACAGATGAAAACGGATGGGTTTGCTGGGGTACCTTCCCTATCCAAACTTAACCTAAAACTTACATACAGTAGCTACTTTGTATATTTTTACTACTACTATACTACAGGGTGTCCCTAAAGTCTGGACACATAGGAAATCTCATTAACTATAATTTAATTTTCACCACCACCATGAAATGGTGGTGATCATCAATCAACCACCGATGGTGTTTGAGGTGGTGGTGGTGGCTGAGGTGGTGATTGTGGTTGAGGGTAGTGGTGGTGGTTGAGGTAGTGGTGGTGATTGTGGTTGAGGTGGTGATGATGATGGTGGTGGTGGTGATGATGATGGTGGTGGTGGTGGTGGTGGTGGTGAAGGTGGTGTTGATGGTAGTGTTGATGGTGGTGGTGTTGAAGGTGGTGTTGATGGTGGTGTTGATGGTGATGGTGGTGTGATGGTGATGGTGGTGATGGTGATGGTGGTGATGGTGGTGGTGATGGTGGTGATGGTAGTGTTGATGGTGGTGGAAAGCTGTGAAACCGTATAACTCCCTTTTTCTTGAATAAACTTTTACACCCAAACACAGCACAGCAGGTAGGCATAACTAAGGCCGATTATGGTTAGCAGCCGTAGCGGCCCATACTCTACTTTCTGTCTTCTGGGAGGTGTCTTTCTGTCAAGGGAGAGATATGGACTGGCGGGTGTGCTGTCTTGAGTGTTAGGAGTAGTTTATAGTATAAAGATTAGGCTATAGGACACAATTAATGTATGGTGATGGTATTTTTTTCAGTTTTTTGTGTTTCAGATATTGGTGCCTTTATTGGAAGGAATAAACTTAAGAATTAAGAAGTGTATCCAAAACCCCAGGAAGGAACAGTAAAGCGGGCAAAATGCGCTCAACCCCTCGATCGCTATATTTTGTGACGTCAGTAAGCACGGGAACAGGGAGAGGGATTAACTTTATGGGTGCAGGCTGGCCGAGCCTTCCTTTCTTGGCCTTCGTTTTTCCTTGCCTAAAATTAGTGCTTTTGGTACAAATGGACCAAGACTGCACAGTCATTTCAATTCACCTGTTTATCTGTGTTTCCTGGATGCCAGAAAAACATTTGACAGAGTGAATTACTGGAAGCTCTTTCATAAACTTCTCGTCAGGGGTACATCTGGGTACATTGTTAATTTATTAATGTACTGGTACACTACCCAGGAATTTATTGTTAAGTGGGCTAATTCCTTCTCGCTGTCCTTTAGTACTGCCAATAGTATTCGGGAGGGGGGGATTTTATCTCCCTACCTGTACAATGTGTACACGGATGATCTCAGTGCCAACCTTCGTGATGCAGGTATCGGCTGCCACATACATGATGGGTGCATCAACTCACTGAGCTATGCTGATGATATGGTGGTACTGCTCGCACCCACTGCGGATGCGTTGCAGGACCTTATCAATGTGTCAGGTGTACGCTGCCAAGCATGACATTGTCTACAACACCACTAAGACAGAGTGCATGGTAGTATCACCAGTGTCGTGTGAGCAAGTGCGTCTGTTTACGAGGTGCAGTTTGCCTTTGTTTACAAAGAAAAGAAAATGGGAACTGCGCATACGTTGAGGGGAATATTTACTAATTTATATTGACTTGTTGATCAACAAAGGCATGTCCAGGCATCCTAAGGCAACAAACCCATCTTATTTATCAACAAAAGGGGTGGGGGGAGTGGAACACTCGCCGACATCGGCGAGAATTCCTATCGACGACAGTTATCGGTATAAAGAAAATATTATTCTGATGTGTGTATATATCAGATGAATATGATACCTGTTTGGGGCAGAATGCATTCTTGAACACGGATGGTTAGGGCCCCATCTCCTGCTCGCAGGACATTTCTGTACGAAATTGAATGTCTCATATATCATATATGCTCAAAACCCTACCGATAACTCTCGCCGATAGGAATTCTCGCCGACGTCAGTGAGTGTTCCACTCCCCTCCCCCCCCTTTTTGTTGATAAATAAAGATGGGTTTGTTGTCGTAGGATGCCTGGACATGCCTTTGTTGATCAACAAGTCAATATATATTAGTAAATATTCCCCTCAATGTATGCGCAGTTCCCGTTTTCTTTTGTTTGTAAACAAAGGCAAACTGCACCTCGTAAACAGACACTTGCTCACACGACACCGGCTTGCACTCAGGTGAATTACCTCAAAACAGCATGGCTCAGTGGGTTTGCCCTCACTTTTGTGGATAGATTCGCATACTTGGCCATGTTATATCTCACGACATGACTGATGATGATGATATCATCAAGCAGACCGCCAAGATTCTTGTCGTGGGAAATACTCTACAGAGGAAATTTTCCTGCTGTAGCAGAGGTGAAGATGGAGTTATTCAGGAGTCACTGCTACTCTATATACTGCAACTCGCTGTGGTCGCGGTTCAAGGTGGCCACTCTGAACCGCCTTAAGGTATGTCACAATGACATCCTTAAGAGGCTTCTGGGGCTGCCCAGGTGGTGCAGCTCGTCCCTGGCTTTCGCTAGGAACGGTGTGAACAATATGGATGTGATTCGTCGACACTCCGTGTTCAGCTTCGGGGAGGCGGTAGCGGAATGGTTAGCGTCTCCGACTGGTGTTCTCGGTGACCCGAGTTTGATCCCCGAAGAAACCCAAAAAACTTTCTGCACCGTCGAGTGGCCTAAGAACACCCACATGCCCTGCCCATTAACTCTACCTTCGATTGCGAGTGCATCGGAGGACACAGGGGGGCGGCATGAGCCTCTAATCACAGGCGTCACTATAAGAAACCTGCCTGCGCCACCACGGGCGAGGACCAACCATAAAAAAAAGCTTAAAGGCGGCGTCACACTAGCACTTTTTCCGTCTAGTTTTTTTCAGCAACTTTCTACAAACTAACAATTTTCTGACTGCAAAGTCAGCAAGCCGTCACACACACAGAATCGTTCGCCTGCATCACCAGTCAGCTGTTCGACTGTAAACAAACATGGTTCTTTGTGGTTTGTGGTTTAACCACTTTGTGGTTAAGATTATGTTTCATTAAAACCTATAAGGTTAGGTTATGTTTCATTAAAGCCTATAAGGTAAGGTTAGGTTTATTTATTTTTTTTTTTTTTTTTTCTTTGCGCAAAATAAAACTATCTCCATTACAACACGCACCTATTGTAGGCCAAGAGAAAATAGTCTTTGTCTCTGAAAACGACCGCGAAACTCTCGCCCATTATTACCGACGGCTATAATTACGTGCCTTGTAATGCATTAAGTTGTAGTAGAACAATTTCTTTCATGACATCGTAAAAAAAAGTAGGCTGAAAGGCTTGTGGAGCCCGCCAACTTCTGCGGAGTATGCACCCAAAAACATAGTTACCGAAATAGGAAATTTAGGTACTTATTACTTCTATTGCCGTTTCTTTAGCTGTGCTTTCCTGTGTCTGTATGTTTGTTTTTTGTGCAATGAATTTTCTAAATTCAGATAAGTGAGGTTAAGTTTTGGTTAGGTTAGGAGGCATTCATGATTCTTAACACCACTGTGTGTCAGGGTGTGTCTGGTGAGTTCAGAATGGGGTATAAAACCTTTTCCCACACTCTAGGCATTCATGGTTCTTAACACCACTGTGTGTCAGGGTGTGTCTGGTGAGGTCACTCTTTGTAGTAAATCTTTTCCCACACTCTAAACATTCATAATTCTTAACACCACTGTGTGTCAGGGTGTGTGTGTGAGGTGACCCATTGTAGCAAATCTTTTCCCACACTCTAAACATTCATAATTCTTAACACCACTGTGTGTCAGGGTGTGTATGGTGAGGTGACCATTGTAGCAAATCTTTTCCCACACTCTAAACATTCATAATTCTTAACACCACTGTGTGTCAGGGTGTGTGAGGTGAGGTCACTCTTTAGTAAATCTTTCCCACACTCTAGGCATTCATGATTCTTAACACCACTGTGTGTCAGGGTGTGTTTGGTGAGCTGACTCTTTCTAGCAAATCTTGTCCCACACTCTAAACATTCATAATTCTTAACACCACTGTGTGTCAGGGTGTGTGGGTGAGGTGACCCCTTGTAGCAAATCTTTTCCCACACTCTAAAATTCATAATTCTTAACACCACTGTGTGTATCGTGAGGTGACCCATTGTAGCAAATCTTTTCCCACACTCTAAACATTCATAATTCTTAACACCACTGTGTGTCAGGGTGTGTGTGGTGAGGTGACCCATTGAAGCAAATCTTTTCCCACACTCTAAACATTCATAATTCTTAACACCACTGTGTGTCAGGGTGTGTAGGTGAGGTCACTCTTTCTAGTAAATCTTTTCCCACACTCTAAACATTCATATTCTTAACCCACTGTGTGTCAGGGTGTGTATGGTGAGGTCACTCTTTCTAGTAAATCTTTTCCCACACTCTAAACATTCATAATTCTTAACACCACTGTGTGTCAGGGTGTGTGGTGAGGTCACTCTTTGTAGTAAATCTTTTCCCATACTATAAACATTCATAATTCTTAACACCACTGTGTGTCAGGGTGTGTGTGGTGAGGTCACTCTTTGTAGTAAATCTTTTCCCACACTCTAAACATTCATAATTCTTAACACCACTGTGTGTCAGGGTGTGTGAGGTGAGGTCACTCTTTGTAGTAAATCTTTTCCCACACTCTAGGCATTCATGATTCTTAACACCACTGTGTGTCAGGGTGTGTTTGGTGAGCTGAATCTTTCTAGCAAATCTTGTCCCACACACCCCTAAACATTCATAATTCTTAACACCACTGTGTGTCAGGGTGTGTTCGGTGAGTTGACTCTTTGTAGTAAATCTTTTCAATCGAGTCATGCGAGAGACTGTTAGCTGCTATATAGAACCGGCTTTTAAATGTATCTACATGTACAATAGTCACTTGAATATTTTTTATACTTTTAAACATATTGAATTAAAATTTGCAAAAACTTACTGATTTATATCGAATATCTTTAAAGTAATCACTATGGATTTTGATTTGACTAAGAAAGTTGACTTCAACTTTGCATACAAAGACGATCACGAGCGACTGCCTCAGACTGACTGATTCAGACGGACTAACTAGTCAGAGCGAGAAAAAACCAACGGAGTTCGACTAACTAGACGGAAAAAGTGCTAGTGTGACGCCGCCTTTAGGAGTAGAGTGGAGCTCTATGCTAACTCCATCATCACCTCCGTCAGGCAGAGCTCTGCCTATGTATGTGGACCTATACAACAGCGGTGGCTGGGTCTGCTGTTTGTGCAGAATGTGGGGTAACACAGGTGTCCATGTAATTTTTTTTTTTTTTTTTTTTTTACATTTGTGCCTATAGCGCCTGTAGGCAGTGGTGACCCAGGGCTCGGATGGTAGACTCTGGGGGTTCACTTGAGGGTTCTGATGGTTGGTCCTCGCCCGTGGTGGCGCAGGCAAGATTCTTATAGTGACGCCTGTGATTAGAGGCTCATGCCGCCCCCCTGTGTCCTCCGATGCACTCGCAATCGAAAGTAGAGTTGATGGGCAGGGCATGTGGGTGTTCTTAGGCCCGGTTCACACTTCACGTTTTTGCTGTCCGTAGTCTACGTGCGTCTTGTCATCAGTGACTCACAGTACGTCACAGTGACGTCACTCCCTGCCTGTGTAGTGTGAACCAGGCTCCACGCGACCACCTGCTGGAGCAGTGATGACGTCACAGACCTTGAGAGACGCGCGTCCCAGCCTCACATTATTCGGAGCTCCCAATTCTTTGTCCGGGACTGCGGGAGTGACGGGGTGACGTCACTGTGACGTACTGTGAGTCACTGATGACAAGACGCACGTAGACTACGGACAGCAAAAACGTGAAGTGTGAACCGGGCCTTAGGCCACTCGACGGTGCAGAAAGGTTTTGGTTTTCTTCGGGGATCGAACTCGGGTCACCGAGAAGGCCAGTCGGAGACGCTAACCACTCCGCTACCGCCTCCCCCAAATGTATACCCTATGTACTATATGCACTTTGATACTATGTCCCCTAATGTGCCTATATTATGTATGTTTTGTTTTGCTCTAGTACTTAAGTTAACTCCTTGTCTTGTTGTTGTTGCTTTTTTTGTCTGTATGCTTCCGGACGATAATAAAATCATTATTATTATTATTATTATTATTATTATTATTATTATTATTATTATTATTATTACCGAGACACTGACTAATTTTTCCTTGCCTAAAATTAGTGTTTCTGGTAAAAATGGACGAGGACTGCGCGGTCATTTTCTGATACACTGACTTTTTTCGCCTTGCCTAAAATTAATGCTTTTGGTAAAAATGGACAAGGACTGCGTGGTCATTTTCTAACCTCAATCAATCAAATCTAACCTCCTAACGTGAGGGCTCCGCCCTCCTCGACCCCCCGGCGAGATTATGAACCTAACCTAACCTCTTATATGGTTGCGGGGCCTTTGGAAGGGCAGGGTGTGTCTGTATGAGTATTAGTCTAAGACAACTATATCATTTCTACAATATTTATATAAGTTTTAAAGGTTACGCGGAAGTGCATTAATACTGTACAGTATACTAAACAAAAAGCAATATAGAAAACGTATGTGGTAACGGCGGTAGCGATCGCGCAGTTCTCGTTCATTATAACTGGAACACCAACCGAGAAGTCTTGCCGACGTGGAGGTTTACGGCGAGTTCCACTTGTAATAGGTGCAAATTAAAGAATAAAAGGTATTTCGTTATTGGACAAGTTTTTCGCTTATCGCAAAACACTTTAAAACTACAGTTTAATACAATACATGAACATTGGTTACGTAACATGCTAAAACCCCAGACCCCCCCATCACTAAACTAACCTCGGCTAAACTAACCCCCGATATTCAATCCCTGAATTCAGAAACAAGGATAAAAGCTGTTTAAATACATAGATTGGGTACTGTTATATTAATATAGACTTGGGACTGTCACTTAATAGGAACTCGCGCCGACGTAAAAAAATGGAACACTCCGACGGTGGCGAGTTTTCCGTTCTGGGACAATTCCAGGTACCATTAAAGGCTGGCAAATGGGTAAATTTCTAGTGTTTGCCCACTCTCCCACTTCCCTCAAATAAATTTGGAGACCTGTGGGAATGCGGGGTTTTCGGGTGGGGAACAAATTATGCGTCGGAAACACGTAATTTAAGAGTTGTGTAGGGGGGGGGGACAGTTCCCTAGATCTAGGGTAATTTCCTTATATCTAGAGAAATTTGCCTAACCAAAATTAACCTAACCTAGCGGGGGGCTTGACCAACCGATAACCTAACCTAACAAAATCTAACCTAAGCTATTTCAACCAGATCTAACCTAACATAACATGACTGTGTGGGTTGTCACTAGAAGGTTCCCGTGGTGTAGCGGGAAGCACAGCCGCCCGGCATGCGGAAGGTCCCGGGTTCGATTCCCGAGCGGTGCAACCTTTATTGGTGAGACCCCCTACTCTAACAATAACCGAATTTAATCTAACCTAACCTAACCGGCCCAAATATAACCTACCCTAACCCAACCAAATCTAACCTAGCCTCCTAGGGGGGGTTGGGGGGGGTTATCGACACTTCGGTCATCATTCTGTGAGGATCGTCAGGTTCACACGTCTCTGGACTCAGAAGAAATCTAATGAATTTTTCCTAGATATAGGGTCAACACCCCTAACTCAAAAACTATGTGGTAGCGACGCATATTTTGTACCCTAGCCAAATATTCCGCATTCCCCCAGGTCCCCCAGCTTGTTTTGTGGGAGAGGGGGAATACGGGCAAACACTAGAATAATACCGGATATTGTTGTGTGTTTAATACCCTCATTACCCTGCGCCTCTAGTTTGTTTCGAGAAAAGAAAAGAAAAAAACCATAATACCGAAATCCAATACCGACCAAATAATACCGGTTTACCGGTATACCGATTCAATACTTATACCGATACCGGTATACCGGAGAACCAAAAATACCGGTAATACCGAAATACCGGTATTTCGGTATACCGGATACCGGTGCACATGATAGCACATCCCTAGGCCGCAGTAGCCGGTTGGTGGCCGGCCGAGGCACCAGGAAGAGACTGCGTCTGCCACCTCGGCCCAGGCTGTTGTCCACAACGGTAGACCTGCGCCGCCCTTCACACACACACTTACATACCTGAACACCAACAGCCGCTGCCTCTATGCAGGATTGTGTGTAGGTCAGTGAGTGAGGGACACTGGAGCACCGCAGAGCAGGCAGTGTTATTCCCAGACAACAGTCCCGATCCGATCCGATGGTGTTTGGGGTATAGTGCCTTATCAACGGCACCCCGGCGTTGATTTACTACGATTTTTAATTCCTTTTGTTGCTTTTGTTGATTGTAGTGGTGTTACTGCTGGATGTTAAGTTCTTTTAACCTATCTCCTCTCTTCCTCCTAAAGGTGAACAAGACATCTCTGGTGAATTTTATTTCTTGTGGGTTTTCAAGGTTGAATAATATGTTTCCTAAGGCCTCTTCCATTTGTGACATTTCATGAACCAGTTCACGGAACCTAAGAATTCAGGCGTTCCATTTGCGCACGAAAACTTAGGTCCGAGGCGACCCGCGTAGTGACTCAGCATAACCCGTGAACTTTCTCTACCCACATTCATTGGTGGGTAGAATTTTCAGTTCATCCAGTTCATAACAGAGAATGGCATGGCAGAAAGTTAAATAAACAGGGGAAGAGTTAACAAGTTTTGTTAACGAAGGAGACGAAGTGGAAGAGGACCTATGAAGCGATAACAACAACGGTCACAAGAAGAAGAAGAAGAAGGCCGCCGCTTTATATGTCGGTCACAAGAAGAAGAAGAAGAAGGCCGCCGCTTATCAAAGCCAACCATTCACAGTCACAGACTGGGTGATATGATGTAAACTATCGCCATGCTTAATTTGGTACCATTTTACCTATTACCTCACACAATACCTCATCATATCTGCCAAAGATGCCAGCAGTGGATGGGGTACATAATATCTTCCTCTTCATCACTAGAATCGTCCATCATTGCGAGAATAGCCCCAGACACGGCAGGAATAAGCTCTCCTTCCTCTTGCCTTGCCATCTTGGTTTGTTTGTAAACAAAAAAACGGGTTTTTTGCGTTCTATTTGTGACATGCGAACCCAACCCTGAACCCAGAACCCAACCCTGAACTGAAAGAACTGGTTCATGCAACTTGGGCACAAATGGAAGAGGCCTCTAATATTTCATTTATATTTTCTTTATAAGGCTGCTGTAATTTCTATAATTTATTTATTTCCATATTGGGTCTCCACCCAATGCGGCCGCCGACCCTATGCGGCCGCGGAGCGCTACACAGGCATCACAAGAGCCGCATACCGAGAGGCGATACGCGTAAATCATGGCCAGATTGATTGGACATGCTTAGAGGTTTGAAATACTTTTTCATAATAATATCTTGATAACAATACATAAAGGATTTAGCTATTAGAACGTGCACTTTAGAATAAGCACCTTAAGGCCTCTTCCATTTGCGACATTTCAGGAACCAGTTCACGGAACCCAAGAACTCAGGCGTTCCATTTGCGCACGAAAACCTGGGTCCGAGGCGACGCGCGTAGTGACTCAGCAAAACCCTTGAACTTTCTCTACCCACATTGGGAGGTCGGTAGACAGCAGAGTTTTCAGTTCATAACAAACAATGGCCGCCTTGGGCCCTTTTTCACCTGATCGTGAAGGGTTTTCCGCATGCACGAGTCGGAGAGGATGTCAGACAGGCCTACAAGGGGCACTGGTGGAGGAAAGCGGTCCCGCGATGTTAATCTTGATATGATTCCTTCACATCACAGCTGAGTTACCACTCAAATGTTTTTTTGTTTGTGTTTTAAGCAGACGAGGTGCAGTGTTAACACGCCGGGCGAGTAGTAGGGTCGTGTGTACACGACCCGGACAAGGTCTCGACCCGGACAGTCTTGATTAACCAATGAACGATCGAGCCTAGGATGACGTCAGAGCTATGACGTATGAGGGAGGGCGGTCCTAACTAGACGCCATTTGCAAACCTCCCCGCCGATGCTTCGCTTGTAAGCAAGGTAAGAATTTCGATTTAAAGAGGTCGGGATTTTAATTTTCGGCATCAGGATATATTGTGCCATGACCACGAATATGGCGTGATCAACTTGTGGTAAATTTTGTTATGTAATATAGCCATATTGGCATAAAATCAGTGAAAATACGAAGTGCCTAAACCAAATTTGCGCCGTGTGGGGTGGCCGGAAAAAAAAAATGTGGTGTGGTCTCGACTCGGACAGGTTTGTCCGGGTCGAGAACACAGAGCTAGGAGAAGATTTTTTGCCTTTACCAGCCTTCTTTGCTTCAGCGGCTAGCACTCCTGAAGCAGCACCCCAACCTCGGCAGACTCCAACTCCAACAGCTTCATCTCCTCCAATTCTCGACGTCACTCCCGAAGCTGTGCAGCCCTACCCGAAGGCTCCTCCACGCCCTGCTGCCAGGGGGCGCAAGAAGATCCGCGCCTGCATCCTGACTGAGGATGAGGAGGCTCTTGACCAGCTGCGAGAGAAGGAGAAGAAGAAAGCAGCCAGAGAGGAGAAGAAGCGGAGGTCGGAGGAGAAGAAGAGAGAGAAGAAGAGAGAGCAGGAGGCACGACAGGCGGCAAAGAGGAGGAGGAGGTCTGAGCCAGTTGAGGCGAGCAGCAGCGATGAGGAGGCTGCCGACAATCCTGCACTGTGTGACGACTCATCTGAATATTCAGATGAGTTTGCAGAAGAGCTCGAGCATGATGCTGCAACCTATCCTTTCGTCCAGAAGGAGCCAGAGGTGAAGGACTTTTTTATATTTCAAAATTTGTAGCCTATCATAGCCTAGATTATGTTCATCTATTGCATAAGCAAGTCTAGAAGAAAATTTCTATTAATTGTCAAATTTAGTAGCCTAGCTGAATGGCCTTTGATTCCCCAGTGCTTGGTTTAAAGCCAAATTCCTTATTCATTCATTCCATATTCATTCTTTTTTTTCATTTTTTTTTTTCATTTTTTTTTCCAGGTGGGTGACTTTGTCCTGGTCCAGCTTGTCTTAAAGGGGGAAGAGGTCTGAGGAGCTTGTCCACTTTGTGGCCAAGGTCATTTCCCTGGAGGAAGACGGGCGGCTGCAGTTGGACTTCCTGAGGATAAAGTCGCCCTTGCTGAAGGACACCTTCCACTTCCCAGCCATCGGGGATGTCGACAGTGTCGACCGCAGCAGGGTGTTGGGGGTCCTCACAGTCAGCACGGGGACACCCAACGACAAGCAAACCTGATCAAGGTCCTCCCTCCCTTGAGGGACTTTAACATGCATTAACCCGCAGGCGCAGTTTTTAAGGAATTCAGTTACCTTTTTTTTATCATATATATTTTTTTATTACATTCATATTTTGCTACCCAAATTTTTTTATTCCACCTTTCAGTGTCATGTTTTGGATGTTCTTAGTAAGAAAAAATATAAAACATTGGTGTAAGTGTTTTTTTGGTGGACCAAAACATCCGTCCGGGTTGAGACCACACCCCCGTTCGGGTCGTAACCACGCGGTCTCGACCCGGACCCGGAATTCTGGATTTTAAAACGGCTGTAAAACCAATGCTATGATATCTACATATATGAAACTTATAGCATAAGATGGGGAATTAGTTAAGCTTTCTTTTAAGCACAAAATCTCTCCTGTAGCTCAATACCTTCTTTTTTATGAATATTATTCACTTTACTGTCCGGGTCGTGTCCACACGACCCTACATCCCTCTCTCTCTCTCTCTCTCTCTCTCTCTCTCTCCTCTCTCTCTCTCTCTCTCTCTCTCTCTCCTCTCTCTCTCCCTTTTCCTTCTCTTTTCTCTCTTTCTCTCTCTCCTTCCTTTCCTCTCTATCTCTCTCTCTCTCTCTCTCTCTCTCTCTCTCTCTCTCTCTCTCTCTCCCTTTTCCTTCTCCTTTTCTCTCCTTCCTTCCTTTCCTCTCTCTCTCTCTCTCTCTCTCTCTCTCTCTCCTTTTCTCTCTCTCATCTCTCGCGGGACCGCTTTCTTCCACCAGTGCCCCCCCCCCCCCCCACTGACTAGGCGCTATTAAACTATCGCTATTATAGTGAATTCGGTACCGTAACACGTAATTTATGCCAAAGATGCCAGCAGTGGATGTTGCTGGTACATCATTTATTTCTGTTTATCATCAGAATCATCGTATAATGCGAGCACAGCTTTGCTACACAAGACAGGAGAAAACGCCCCTTCCTCTTGCCTCGCCAGCTGAGTTTGTTTGTAACAAAAAAAACGGGGGTTTTGCGTTCCATTTGTGACACGCGAACCCAAAACCAGAAACTGAACCCAACCCTGAACTGAAAGAACTGGTTCCTGGAACTTGGGCACAAATGGAAGAGGCCTTTAGAATAAGTGTAAATGTTTGTCAATAAATTGTTTTTAAAATGTGTATAGCGTATCGTAACTGCGAGTGTAAATGTTTGTAAATAAATTGTTTTACTTCATACTTATTTCTCACTTACCTTTATCGATTATCATCCAACACATGCTTGGATATTGAATGAGTGAGCGCACTCGATCCCCTGCCCGCCCCCTCCGCACGCGACCCCTCTGCCTGCCTGTATAATAATAATTTATAATATTGGTTCACGGTAGGCGGCCGCATTGGGTATACACTATACACCCCATATTGTAGCCCGGGCATTGTAGTAAAAAGTGTTCTAGATCTTCATTCTGTGCCCCACACACTGGGCACTTTGTGTCGCCATCTGTGTGTCTCCTGTCCTGCAGTTCAAGGCTGTTAGTTCTCAGTTTAAATAGTAATGTTGACTCTGGCCTATTATCATACATTTTTTCCATTCCTCCCATATGTTTCTTATATTTTCTATATATAACCAGGCTTGATTTTTTTCTCCATTTCTTCCTTCCACTGTTTTGTATCCCATTCCTCTATCTTCTTATTCAATTTCTCTCTTCATTCTTCCCAATTCCTCAAGACTACTTCCAAAATCCATCATATATGACTTGCAATTTTTCATCCATATATCTTTTTGATCATCTTTTGTCTCCTCCATTACTCTTCTTATCAATTCATTTATTTCTTCCTTCATCACTCCATTGACATATCCCAATCTTGCCTTCAAGGCATTTCCCAATATTTCCTATTTTCCCTCTCATGCCTGCCAGTGTTGCATAGCCTCTTCCTCCCAGAATTGTCCTGTGCACTGTTTTTTTTATTCTTTGTAATTTTTCCATCTCCTCTTTGTTGTAATTTATTACTCCTGCTCCATGCAATATAGATGGTAATGCTACTGACTTCCAATAGGTTTTTCCAACCAGCAGCTCTTCAATATTATGCTAAACGTCATGTTTGCTCATTTTCTTGCCTTGTTAATACAGTTTTTCTTATGGTTCTTGAAACAGTTCTTGCAGTTGTTTATTTCTACTCCCAGGTGCTTTATTTGGTCCACTACCTGCACTCCTTCTATTTCTGTTATTTCTTCTTTAACGTTAAACAGTATGAAGTTACTTTTCTTCTTATTTAGTTCCAGGCCACATATTCTGCACTAATTTGTCTCAGTGCTGTCAGGTTTCTTCTGGCTTCTTCCAACGACTCTGATAGTTGTAATCCATCATCAGCAAAGAATAGGGTATTTAGTTTTATTCTTTCATCTTTGTATCCTAATCCACTTTCTTCCAGTTTGTCTATGATCATGTAGGTTAGCATTTTGAAAAGTGTGGTTGACCCTGTACAGCCTTGTCTAATGCCACTGCTTATTTCTATCTCTATTTCTTTATCCTTCCTTATCTTGATTTTTGTTTTATCTTTTTCATATATTTTTTTACACATTCTATTATCTTACTGTCAGTTTTATATTGCATTAATGTAACAATTCACTTCTTTTTTCATTGAGTCATAGGCCTTTTTGAAGTCAATCGCTGCCACAAATAATGGTCAATTTATAGTTTCACCCAACCAACGATTTTCTGATGCGCCTTATGTTTTTCTGGTGTGTTTTTATGTGTTTTGAATGAATCTGCTAACCGTTTCTGTCGCAATTTTTTTTTTTTTTTTTTTTTTTTTTTTTTTTTTGCAAAAATGAAAAAAAAAAAAAAAAAATGAACCTAAACCTAACCTACTAACCTTTACCTATACCTAACCTAACCTTTACCTAACTAAAAAAGAACTAAAAAAAAATTGCCTTTATCTACCTAAAAAAAAAAAGAAGAAAAAAATTGCGACAGAAACGGTTATAGTATAGGCTCTGGGGGGGAGTTCGTGTACATGGCTCTTTTAGAGCATTACCCTAAATTTTATTGTTATACTGTATATGTCAAGGCCGTCAAAAAAAGTTTGGGTAACACTTCCAGATCAGTTACAGTTTTTCTGCAGAGCCCGTTGAAGATTTTTGGTCGAGCGTCCAGAATCGAAAATGACGATATTGTAGTTTCATGCAATAAACCACCATCAGGTCCACAAAAGTTATTCATTGTGATTAATTCTCAAGCCTTTGATAGTACTAACAACATTTTATGAGTATTCACACATAAACCTCGGGTTTCAGTGCGAAATAGCTAAAATGTTAGTGATTTTAGTCCAAAAATCGTTCGAGTTTGAAAATGCCTCTATGTTTGAAGGCTCTCCACAAAGTCAATATTATACTTAGAACTGTCATACTTCTCCAAAAGTTTCCTTATCAAGTCCTCTGACAATTCCAATTCGCATATTGGTTAAAAAAAATTAAGTATGGTGGCGAGGGAGACAAATATAACCGAGAGTCAACCTTAACTTAAGTTGCCGCGTTTAACGATTTCGGTCAAATGATCATATCTCCAAATAATTGTCTTAGGAAGTAAATGTTGGTGTCTATATATATGTTTTTGACCCTAAGGAATTGATTGACACTATTTTTAAGTTGTTTGGAGTTGATTTGGTTATCATAATGCCAACTTGTCAAAAAAATATGCGGAGAAACATAATTGTTGGTATGGTAGGCATGGACTCCACATATTAGAGGAAAAGCAATCGTGTTACTGAATGGTAATGTTGTTCATAATACTTGATGAAATAATTAATATATATTATTTCTCTATATATACTTTTGCTGATTTGTAGACTTCATCATTCACTTTGTATGACGCTGGGATGTCTGGATTGCGTGCTGATTTGTGGAAATCTGAGAGTATTTGACATGGTAGGATCTCCTTGAAAGCTTGTGGTCCCGTGTGTTACTTGTGTGTCAGAAATTTTTGGCTTGCATGGCGATGAAACGGGTTTATCTTGGAAGAGTACAGTCACTGTGTCATGCTCTGAGATCCTCGCTCTTTCGTGGTCCCAGTTGTCAATAGCGCCAGACATGAATTGTCCAGGGTCAAAGTGACTCGGTAGTGCAATGCGATCTTTGTTGTGTTGTGCTGTGAAAGATGCGAGGTCGTGTTGATACCTATAGGGAGCTCCGTGTAACTGAGTGCCAATCCTTCATGGTTTAATATTGAGGTCACGATTTTACCTCCACGTCCAAGTGCATGGACAGACTCTGCATTCATGATATGCATGGGTGTTCTCTTTCTCCCACAGTGATGCACGTAATACATCGTTTGGAAGAGGGACTGCAACTTCCGACAACGACGTGTGGATAAGTTGCCATCACTGTCGTTGATATCGATCGCTATCGTCCTCGTCAGCATTCTTATTATCAGCAACCTTCTCCTGTGTCATGACTGATGATGCTGCTTGTTTGTAGGTTTCAGGTTTGAAATTGTACAACGTCCCAAAAAACTTGAGTACAGCTTCGGGGATATCCATGTCATTACATGCAAGCTTTAACTCTTGAGCATCACAAAAGTTGTCTTCAAGTCCAAAATCGTATTCATCAAGAGACTTCCGTATAACACAAGCACATACTTGTATAGGATCAACAGAACGGATGCGTTCAGCTAATGCATTTGCCGAGTTACGTGACACAACAAACACCATCATTGACTTACGCAGAGCATCAGGATGTGTAAAATCAACATCACTACCAAATTGATTAATCAAGAATATTTTCACATCTCTGTTGCGAAAGCCACATTGGTCATCAATGCTATTCAAGTGGTTTCGGATAACACACAACTCATAGCCGTTGCCATTTTTCAGGCCTTTCTCTAACTCAGACACAACCTGATTCCATACAAGGTGTTTGGTTGATAATTGTGGTGCTAACTCCTTGGATCTTGAGTCGTACTTGTACATGTACTTGATCATGCATTCGTTGTGATAATATTCATCTGCGCCAAACACAGAACATGGATCTTGAAGGTCGTAGGTACGAGTGTAGACTTCATCTTGGAAATAGTTAGTTGCAGCAAGAAAGGACGAAGCACGGTTGGACTCGCAGATGCGAAATTTTATGTACTCATGTTTGTATGATTTGTTGTCACAGATAATACAATTATGTCACGCACTGCTGTTGTTGTCGGGCCAGTATTGGGCGGGTGTCGGGCAGTCTGTGAGCGAGTGTTTCTATCCTCTGATGTGTTCTGCTGATTCAATGACTGATCTTGACTGTGAGCTACATTCTGTTTCGTAAGTCTATCAAGAACAGATTTCATAGTGTACTTCTTGTAACAGGCATTCGTTACATGGTAAAGGAACTGGTCTTCATCAACAAGTTTCAGTCTTTTGGAAACATGATCATATTGTGTATGTCACTGGCTTCTCGGATCCTTTTACACCCATTGCTGGTACTAACAGTTTTATCAGCAGTTGTTGTCTGACAGATGATGCACTTATTGACGTCAACTGAAATGTCTGTGGATGACTTTGATAGTGCGACTGATTCCATCGTTGAATCCATGTGTATGGTTGTAGGCGTGTGAAGACGATTGGTCACCCCTCAGGCTATGGCAGCAGACCGACAAAACATCTCAGGGTCTTGGGAAAGAAATAACATATATTAATTATTTCATCAAGTATTATGAACAACATTACCATTCAGTAACACGATTGCTTTTCCTCTAATATGTGGAGTCCATGCCTATCATACCAACAATTATGTTTCCCGCATATGTTTTTGACAATTTGGCATTATGATAACCAAATCAACTCCAAACAACTTAAAAATAGTGTCAATCAATTCCTTAGGGTCAAAAACATACATATAGACACCAACATTTACTTCCTAAGACAATTATTTGGAGATATGATCATTTGACCGAAATCGTTAAACGCGGCTAAACGCGGCAACTTAAGTTGACTCGGTTATATTTGTCTCCCTCGCCACCATACTTAATTTTTTTTAACCAATATGCGAATTGAAATTGTCAGAGGACTTGATAAGGAAGCTTTTGGAGAAGTATGACAGTTCTAAGTATAATATTGACTTTGTGGAGAGCCTTCAAACATAGAGGCATTTTCAAACTCGAACGATTTTTGGACTAAAATCACTAACATTTTAGCTATTTCGCACTGAAACCCGAGGTTTATGTGTGAATACTCATAAAATGTTGTTAATACTGTTACGCCCCCCCCGTAACTTACCAAAGACAGTTCACTGTTCTGGTCTGAGTTCGGCGTGGGGCTGGTGATCCGAGGACTACACTTACTAACTACGGTCAGAGCACTGGCAAGGAAAAGAGCGTCTCCTTTAACCATTTATTTCCACATGGTACTTGAGAAGGCACACACAGTTACAGGAGGGGAGTGTATACACTTATCTTCACAAACAAGCACACGCTTCAAGCATTCCAGGGCACAGGCGTATAGTCGAGAGAAGCGGGAAAACAGATCTGAGCGTTACCATGGACGGGCGACGACTGTTCCTCTGTCCTTTTCGCGCGTCGGCGCGCCCCTGCCAGACCTCTCTCACTCCTGCCTCTCGCTACCCAGACATTCACACATACACACACATTGCCTCGCACGCCACCCAAACATTCACATATACACAATTACATGATTACAGTACTACAATCGTAACACTACCCCTCCCTTTCAACATGAGACGTCCTCGTCTGTAACATAAGACATTTTCCACAAAAGCAAATAATATCAAACAAAACATCCACATCCTAACTTAGCACTCTAGAGAAATACAGACACACAACAATAATCAAATTCCTCTTGACAATTACATATTTTTCCCCCACCACATCACCCCTCCACCACAACATTACAACCACCCGTTAACCACCACCACCTCCACCTTAACCTCTGCAGGCAGACTGCGCACCGCGCGTCACCTCCGCCACCACGACCTCCACCACCACACTGAGTGGATTAAAACCCCACTACACCACAGAGGTTGCCGCTCGGCCCCCCCTCAACAGAAGCTCCTCCTGCAGAAGGGTACCTCGACCTCCCCGCAGGCCCATCCTGCGGCTATTCCACCCCCCACCTGCATCCACCCCTGCAGGCACACCGCACAGCGTGCGTCACCTCGTCACACCACCGTGTCAGGCTCCCTCCGGCTACAGTGTGTGCAGCCAGGCTCGCCCGGGCGGCGTCTGTGCCTCAGTCAGACAGACGGCGCTCCTGCGCGCCAAGTCCTCCAAGTACTCGGGCAGCCCAGTCACGGCTGCTCCTCCACTCCCAGGCTGCTCACTCATTACACCACCGTCCTGCCGTTGTTCCCCTCCAGTAGTGGTGACGTCCGACTCTTGTCCTTCCCTCGACAGCATGCACTGGACTCTGTTACCAGTCCACAGGGCTGCGTGCTTCACCTCAGGGTTGATGAATGACTCAGCGGCGCTGACCGGGACCAAGGGCACTTCCTCTCCACGCACCCTTAACGTCTGCCTCCCGAAATCCACGAGTGCCTCACACTGACTCAGATAATCCATTCCCAGTAGGCACGGCTCCTCCATAGCGGCGACAAACACTGGCAGCTCCTCCTCGACACTGCCCACGCCGATGCGAGCCTTCACTGGTCCCTTGAGTGACACACAGTGCCCTGTGACTCCACAAAGCTGTTGCTGGGCTACTGAGGGGTCCTTAGAGTCCACCACGTCCTCCCTGGCAAACGTTCTCTCCGCTCCTGTGTCCACCACCAGGCGGCACGGCCTTCCATCTACCGTACCTGCCACCTGGACAGCTGGAGGTGTGACGTGACGGCAGCTTAGTCCACGCGGGGCTCGTGGGGTGATGGCTGGGTCGCGGCCCTCGCACCCAGCCCGGCCGCGTTTCCCGCTTGTTGCACGGCCCTTGGTTGTCTGCAAGTGCTGGTTGCGTGGCCCGGCTGGCCACAACTCCAGCAGCAGGGCTGGAAGGTGGGAGGGCGCAGCTCTTCCAACGATCGCGTCATTCCCGCCTGCCCACACTGGCCCCGCTTGTGACCGGTCCGGCCACATCCCCAGCAGCTTCCCTTGAAAGCATCTGTACTCGCTCTCCTCTGCCTGGGCGGCGTCTTGGTCTGCGCGCGGCGGGCCCGGATGGCACGGCGGGGAAAGGTGGGTTCCGTAACGTCACCAGACGTACGGAGAAAGGACTCAAACTCCAGAGCCCTCGCCAAGGCCACCTGCACGTCCTCCGGGTGCGCCTGCTTCACGTAAATCTGCAGCCGCTGGTCGATGAGGGCGTCGACGAAGTGGTCGCGGGCCAAAACAACCACCATTTCCTCCGGCGCCTTCGGATATGCCCGGCGCACCAACGACTCCAGCTCGTGCGCCAGGTGAGACAGTGGCTCGCCTCGCATCCTCACTCTACCCTTCAAGTGAGCCCGGTACACCTCCGCTTGTTGGTGGTGGCCAAATTTACGTTGTAGTGCGTCCACGACACACTGGTATGACGCCCGCTGCGCCGGCGTCAGATGCCCCAAGACCTCCACAGCCGCCCCGCGCAAACTCGAGACAAGTTGTAGCACCCTCTCTTCAACACTCCACAACTGAGCGTCCGCCAGTATTTCGAATTGAGCCTTGTAAGCCTCCCACGGCACTTTACCGTCAAAGTCTGCCGGCTTCCTCCTACTGGGCTGACTGTAACAGGGTTGGTGTGACGTGACGGCTGGTTTAAAGGTAGCAGGGTCCCACAGGCCCCTTGGGAGGCAAGGGGATGGGGAGAGCGGGGGAGAGAGAGGCATGCGTGAAGTCGCTCCATGAGGCGGGGGTGGCGATGGCGGCCACCCCCCCCCCACGGCCTTGCTGACTCCACACTTAGCCGTCTATGGTCGTAAGGTCGAAAGTCACCCGTCCCGGCCTGTCCATTTTCGCCCTTATGCTCTCCATCCATTATCGCCTGGTGCAATGTTGCCAGCTCACCTCTGCACTCGGTTACTCCTCTAAGAGCGACAGCTGCGGCCTCCTCTGCCTGCCTCCTTACAAGCTCGACCGCCCCCAGCAGCTCCTCCTTGACAATATCCAGTTTCTCGTCTGTATACTGCTGGGACTCTCGCTGCACGGCCTGCCAGCCTTCATGCATCGCGACTCGAAGCTCGCGTGTCCTCTCTTCCGCCTCCCTTGCTTGTACACGTTCACGCTCTTCCGCCTCCCTTGCTTGTACGGCCTGTGCGTTCATTTTCCCCATCATAGCGGTAAGGAGTGTCATTACGTCGGGTTTCTGCTCATCGCCTGAGTCTCCGTCCTTTTCAACACTTGGCATGCGCGCGCCATCTTCCTCGCTAAAACCTGCCGGTTTCTCTGACGCCATCTTGCCGTCTTTGTTTCCCAGGACCACCAGGCGTGACCCACGACTTTCACTGTTAACAAACACAATTCCACTTATGACACCATTTGTTACACCCCCCCCGTAACTTACCAAAGACAGTTCACTGTTCTGGTCTGAGTTCGGCGTGGGGCTGGTGATCCGAGGACTACACTTACTAACTACGGTCAGAGCACTGGCAAGGAAAAGAGCGTCTCCTTTAACCATTTATTTCCACATGGTACTTGAGAAGGCACACACAGTTACAGGAGGGGAGTGTATACACTTATCTTCACAAACAAGCACACGCTTCAAGCATTCCAGGGCACAGGCGTATAGGCGAGAGAAGCGGGAGAACAGATCCGAGCGTTACCATGGACGGGCGACGACTGTTCCTCTGTCCTTTTCGCGCGTCGGCGCGCCCCTGCCAGACCTCTCTCACTCCTGCCTCTCGCTACCCAGACATTCACACATACACACACATTGTCTCGCACGCCACCCAAACATTCACACATACACAATTACATGATTACAGTACTACAATCGTAACAGTACTATCAAAGGCTTGATAATTATCTACAAGGCAAGGATCAAAACTCTCTGTTTGTCCCTGCAGTTACTTCTATTGACATTATCAAGGTCATCATCAGGACCCTCAAAGACAAAAAGTCAAATCAATGCTGATCAAATCTCGGTTAACAGAATTAAACGTCACTCTGAGACAATGGCCTTACATAGTAATGAACTTTTGTTCCTTCATATTTATAGTGTTTTGTTTTTAGACACCAGATTCTGATGCTAGATGACTTGCTGGCAAGAACTTTGCTCTTTCTATTTTCGGTGCCAATTTTGATACAGTGAGTAATTAACTTTTTTTCCTGATATTCTTTTGTTCCTCTCTCTCTCTCTCTCTCTCTCTCTCTCTCTCTCTCTCTCTCTCTCTCTCTCTCTCTCTCTCTCTCTCTCTCTCTCTCCTTATAGCCTTCTATGTTTCATCAGAATAGATAGATAGATAGATCGCTATTATTGATATTATTACTACCATGGATAGATACCTAGCCACGCCCCTGCCTGTAAGGGGGGGGGGAGTAAGGGTGTGAGAAAGTTCCAGTGGGTGGGTGTTAAATATATGCCGTGTTGGGTCTCGTTTTGAAGAGGAGGGTGAAAGGAATTGTGTGAGAGTAGTGGTGGTGGTAGTAGTAGTGGTTGTAGTAGTAGTAGTAGTAGTGGTGGTGGTTGAATGTGTGTTGTGTTGGGTCTCATTTTCAAGAAGAGGATGAAAGGAATTGTGTGAGAGTAGTGGTGGTGGTGGTAGTAGTAGTGGTAGTGGTTGTTGTAGTAGTAGTGGTAGTAGTAACAAAGCAATCCAGTCCTTTAACAACCCACAAACTAAGTAACAAAAAATAAATAAAGATGATATCCTATCCACAATCCTCTGCGACGCTGTTAGTGAGTTCGAAGCACTAACGAACCCTATTAATATAAGCTTTAAAACTATACCAACACTCTTACTAACTCACATTTCCTAACAGTTAAGGCTTAGATAACGTTACAGGTCAATACTTATTGGTCAAAGGTCAACAGGTCAGGGCGTGGGAAGGAAATAAGGGAAAGGTTTAGTGTTTCGAAGCAGTGTTGAACAGAGTTGAGTTGCTTAAGTATTCCTGGACGAGCGGTAGTCGAGGCCGCACCAGCGATCAGGGAGGGCGTGTGTGTGCAGGGCAGCTGGGAGGAGGAAGCAGGGTGTGTGTGCAGGGCAGCTGGAAGGAGGAAGCAGGGTACGTGTGTGTGCAGGCAGCTGGAAGGAGGTAGGGGCTAATTTTTGGCCAAACAACGCTTAATTTTGTTGCTTTTCTTCATATTTCTGCAGTGCACGTTATGTAGAGAGCGAAAGGGAGGGAGTGGGCCGTGGCGGGTCGAGGGGTGGCCATGGCCTACCCTGATATCTCAAAATGGCCATCCCAGATCTGAGTCGGGTGTAATGAAAATTCAACCCTTTCTTTATAACGGCTATGCCCTGGCCAGCCCACACTGGCTGCAGCCTTGGCCACCCCTGTCACCATATGTCCTGGCGGCGCCGCTGTGAGGGAGGGAGGGAGATTTGAGGCTGTTTAGTCCACCCTGCAAAGTAATGGCTGTTGCCTCGTTATCTTTCTGCCTTATATTACGTCAGATCGGCTGTAGCCCGTGGCGTAGCTACGGAGCCCCCCCTCCCCAGGTGCCCTATATGGTGCCATGGGACCCCCATGGTCCCATGGCTGCAGTAATCTGCTGGAACCTGTGACTGACGCTATGCCCCAACACCCTTCTTGGTGGCATAAAGAATGCCTCTGAACTCCGCTTACCTAGTGCCCCCCTCCCTCCCCCGGGCCCCCATACACAGCTGTGCCTCCCCCCCCCCCCCATTGATAGTTACCTAGCCACGCCAGTGGTCTGTGTGTGTGTGTGTGTATGTCATTCACCCAGGGTCATGTCCACGCGAGTCAGACTCACGATCGGCAGTTTCACTCTCCCAATGCGAGCTTGGAGCTCATTATTACCGATCTTTGGGCAATGCTGGGACCTCACACACCACACATACCCGATCCCCTTGCTCAAAGGGGACAGTTACCGCCCGAATTTGTCAGTGGAAAAATCCCCGGGGATCGAACGCCAGACCACAGAATGCTGGAATGGTGCCGGGCGCCCTAACCCACCGAGCCGTTCAGGCGGTGTGTGTGTGTGTGTGTGTGTGTGTGTGTGTGTACAAGCCCTGTATTTTATATATTTTTAATCAATTTTATATTATTTCTTTGTATTCTTAATTATTTATTTATTTATTTATTTTTCCTTCAGGGCCCTGGTTGGAATTCCGGCCATGGCAGTCGTCGTGCAGCCTACCCAGCTGTTGATCCTTCCTCTCTGTGAGGGTGGATGAATGGGTACCGGGGGAAACCTGGATCTGTGGTAACCCGGAAGTCACACCCACTACAGGCTCAAGGGCTAATGAGACGGAGATGAGCACCGAGGCCATGCGCACCCCTATTACCTTAATATAGGTAGGTATATTTGTCCTATGTATAATTATGTTCATAACCTCTGTCTGACATTGCAATACCTTTATGTATTTTAATTAATGATATACTTAGACGTTGAAAATACCCGTGTTAATCACACTAATACATTAATAGTGCTAATAATGTTCATAGTAGTTGTCATCTGTGTCTTACTGCTTCACAAGACATTATTTCCTCTGCGCGCACACACACACACACACACACTCTTCCTTTTCATTCACACACTCCTGACTCCTTGACTTTCCTAACTCTTCGTCCTGTTTGTTTATAGTCCAGGTGGAAATGTCCAAATGTTTATATATTTTCATCCTATTTGTCGAGAGAGAGAGAGAGAGAGAGAGAGAGAGAGAGAGAACCCCGATTCAAGCTGGAAAAGCGTGGATTTAAAAAGGAAATGGGGAAAAACTGGTTCACAAATAGGGTGGTAAATGATTGGAATGGACTCAGTAGACAGGTAGTTAGTGTGAAGTCATTAGAGAGCTTTAAAGGGAGGCAGGACAGTGTTATGGATGGGGATGAAAGGTGGATGTAGGCAGTGTTAAGTAACAGGAACTACCACGTGTAGGTCTCTCAGCCTCTTGTAGCTTCCTTATGTTCTCATGTTCTTAGGTCCCGAAGCACAGTGACTCCACACAGCGGCCTGGCCAGTGGAGGAAGGAAGGGTGGAGGTCTTGAGGCCGTGTGGGGAGCAGAGCAGAGCAGTGCAGGAACAGACACGGCCGAGGGAGGTCACATCACTCGCTGGTCTGGTAATGGGCCTATTAATGGCTTTTTGTAAATGTGTGATATAATGATTTATTATATGAAACACTATTTTATTTTTTATTGCTACACCACCATGACATCATACTTGGCTCATGGTTGTATCATGAACACTTTCTATCTGTCAACCTATCCTTCCTCATACTAATATAGAGTTCATCCATCAATCTTTTCTTCTTCTTTCTGTTCAACGGCAGATTTTCATATAATATCTTATGAGGTCAGACGGCCGATGGTACGCTTCCACCTGTCTCTCTCCCTCGCCTCAACTTGTTCCATGGCCAATGCTCAACACACTGCCTCCCTGTCTTACTACTACTACTACAACTTGTTCCATGGCCAATGCTCCACACACTGCCTCCATGTCTTACTACTACTACTACAACTACAACTTGTTCCATGGCCAATGCTCCGCACACTGCCTCCATGTCTTACTACTACTACTTGTTCCATGGCCAATGCTCAACACACTGCCTCCATGTCTTACTACTACTACTACTACTTGTTCCATGGCCAATGCTCAACACACTGCCTCCATGTCTTACTACTACTACTACTACAACTTGTTCCATGGCCAATGCTCCACACACTGCCTCCATGTCTTACTACTACTACTACTACTACTACTTGTTCCATGGCCAATGCTCAACACACTGCCTCCATGTCTTACTACTACTACTACTACTACTACTACTTGTTCCATGGCCAATGCTCCACACACTGCCTCCATGTCTTACTACTACTACTTGTTCCATGGCCAATGCTCAACACACTGCCTCCATGTCTTACTACTACTATTACTTGTTCCATGGCCAATGCTCAACACACTGCCTCCATGTCTTACTACTACAACAACAACTTCTTCCATGGCCAATGCTCCACACACTGCCTCCATGTCTTACTACTACTACTTGTTCCATGGCCAATGCTCAACACACTGCCTCCATGTCTTACTACTACTACTTGTTCCATGGCCAATGCTGAACACACTGCCTCCATGTCTTACTACTACTACTTGTTCCATGGCCAATGCTCCACACACTGCCTCCATGTCTTACTACTACTACTACTTGTTCCATGGCCAATGCTCCACACACTG
>JACEEZ010019664.1:228426-235926 GCA_016584305.1 Chionoecetes opilio
ATTACACTACCAGTCACCATCGGTCTTACAGACTAGATCATGGCTGAATCACAACAACTATTCAGGCACAAAGAGTACAACCACCAGCAAGACGTCAATCTATTACAGTAAAACCTCTCATATTGGGACTAATTGGGCCAAGGCGTGGTCCGAGTAATGCAAGGATCCGAATAATGGGGGGATTATATATGGGGGGATATGTATTAAAAAAAAAAAAAAAAAAAAAAAAAAAAAAAAAAAAATTCTAGGTGAAGATAGGTATAGCTAGGAATTTTCTACCCCTAAAAAAATTAAAAAAATAAAAAGGGGGGGGGGGGGGGGACCGATTGACCGATTAAAGTCAAAGTCCGAATAATGAGGATCCGAATACGAGAGGTTTTACTGTACTTCATTACATTACATTACCATTCATCTCTCAATTCCTGATAAATAATGACATCTTAACAGTACTCAGGCAAGAGAGACACTACCTCAGTCACCCCTCATTCCTCACAACCCCGAGACCACAGACACAACTAGACTCCCGGCACGTTAAGCTGGCGACAATGGGGCCCCTTCGCTCCCCCCTTCCGAACACACGGGATTGGCTGGGGTGTTGGGTGTTGGGTGAGAATGCCTGACTCCAAGTTCCACCCTAAAGCCCCAACGCCCAGCACCTCAGCCAATCCCGTGTGTTCGGAAGGGGGGAGTGAGGGGCCCAATTGTCGCCAACTTAACGTGCGGCGAGTCTAGTCAATACGTAATACCCAAACTGTACGCTGCGCTGTCATGTCATCTGTTTGAACAAGAATCTTAAGAACTCAAAAATGAAGGAGAAAATAACCTGCAAGCAACGAGAAACCCAGCAATGACCTGTTCACTTATCTTGCTCCGAGTCCAACACAATTACCAACAATCAATTATTATTAGTACATAGCGGCCTTTTTGAGACTTCTTTTTGTTGCTCTTGGCCAGTCCTTTGTCATGTAAAAAACAACAATGAATAATAAGAAAAAAATATAAACAAATGTGCTAGTACAGGTTCACAATCTTTTATCCCAAATTCTGAAAACCGAAAAGCTCCGAAAACCAAACATTTTTTCCAGACTATCTGTCAGGCAATAATAGCCTACAGGCGCTATAGGCTCAAAAGTATATATAAAATTTTTTTAAATTAAAAAACCTGGTCACACTTAATGATTCTCTCTCTCTCTCTCTCTCTCTCTCTCTCTCTTCTCTCTCTCTCTCTCTCTCTCTCTCTCTCTCTCTCTCTCCACTGGGTGACAATTTCTTTCTTTCAGCTTGTGATGAACTTCCGCTGAGTATTAAAAAGCGTTAAAATCTACGCTATAAATCTTCCATTCGGAAATCCAAAAAATTCCGAAATCCGAAAAGTGTCTGGTCCCAAGGTTTTCAGATAAGAGATTGTGAACCTGTACCATAATTGAGGCGCTTATTTCAGAAAGTTGATAAGCGCCCTCAATAAAAAACTAAGAAAATGGCTTCAAAATGTTTCAGTGTTCAAAATGTCATATCTTCTGAATATTGAAACATTTTGAAGCCATTTTCTTAGTTTTTGATTGATGGCACTTATCAACTTTCTGAAATAAGTGCCTCAATTGATGTCTTACTAACACCAATGCACTTTTCACACTAGCAGCTCAACTCTAGATGAGAGAAAGGAGCAGAGCATTTTTTAAGCAAATCTTACTGGGGACACAAGACATAGGCAATAATAGAAGAAATAAATATAAATTGAGATCAAAATTGTGATGCAATAATAAGAATGTACTTCTGGATCTAACACACACAGACATGATGAGCCATTGCATCCCAGAAGGATTTTATGAATAAATATCTTGTCGCCCAGTAGCTTAAAAATGTCCTTACTGGGCGACAGTTTTCCATCACTGAGAGACATTTTGGTCACCCAGTTACCATGTTAAAAACTGAACTGGCAAGGAGTCACCCGGTCAGAGGTGAAGGTTAGGGGCTACAAGGCCTACAAGAGGACCTACAAGACCTACAAGAGGACCTACAAGACCTACAAGAGGACCTACAAGACCTACAAGAGGACCTACAAGAGGACCTACAAGACCTACAAGAGGACCTACAAGACCTACAAGAGGACCTACAAGACCTACAAGAGGAACTACAAGACCTACAAGAGGACCTACAAGACCTACAAGACCTACAAGAGGACCTACCAGACCTAGAAGAGGAACTACAAGACCTACAAGAGGACCTACAAGACCTACAAGAGGAACTACAAGACCTACAAGAGGACCTACAAGACCTACAAGAGAACCTACAAGACCTAAAAGAGGACCTACAAGACCTACAAGAGGACCTACAAGACCTACAAGAGGACCTACAAGACCTACAAGAGGACCTACAAGACCTACAAGAGGACCTACAAGACCTACAAGAGGACCTACAAGAGGACCTACAAGACCTACAAGACCTACAAGAGGACCTACAAGAGGACCTACAAGACGTACAAGAGGACCTACAAGACGTACAAGAGGATCTACAAGACCTACAAGACCTACAAGAGGACCTACAAGACCTATAAGACCTACAAGACCTACAGAGGACCTACAAGACCTACAGGAGGACCTACATGAGGCTACACAACACTGGGTCATGCACACACACCCACGGGTCCGGGACTACACCTGCGTGGTAGTCTGGTGGTGCCGTGGGGAGGCAGCCACACGATTAGTTAGTACAACACAGGGTCATGGGAGGCACATTATATCACTAGGCTGGTAATAGTATAGACAGAGGGCAAAGAAAATTATATACAACACACAAAATAATGGGTTAATACGGCTTTCCGGTGAAGAAAACAGCGGATGTACTACAAGGGCTACAAAACACTTCTTTCTATCTAAAACATTGCACTCACTTTTTTCTCACTCTCATGTATCTCTCATATATATATATATTAACACACACACACACACACACACACACACACACAATAGGTTGAAGAAGGCACCCAAATCAATGTTTGCTAATGAAGCCAAAATACAAAGAACAGATCAGAATGAAGACTTGAAGACTGTAGAAAAAACCTGTCCTCTGCAAGTCAGTGTCAGAAGACTCAGATCAATGGAATGCCTGGAGGAATAAGAGGCAGGACAATTGATGAAGGTCCATGGAATGCACTACTAGAGTCTTTCCATTTTATCAAGTCACTTGGGGAAATTATTCACCAACCCAGCCTCTCAATTATTAGTAGAGTGGTAGTTTTATTCCCCCCTTGTGAGGGAGGTATTGTTTGCTCACCCTAGGGGGGAGAGTAGGAATCTCTCTATATATAAGTACTATAATGGTAATGGGTAGAAATTAAAGCCACTAAAGTGACTTGATACATTGGAAAGACCATAGGTGTTAACAGAATGTCAAGAAAGTCAGATTATTTGGTATTACAGACGGGACATCACAGACTTGCCTCCATTCTGTAAATGTACAGATAAGTGGCAAGGTGTGTACAGGAGCAGCGAGGTGTGTGCCGTCTGTCAGGGGTGCGGCAGAGGCTGTGAGTGCTGAGTTGTGCGGCCGACACACAGTACAGGGATTACTCTACTGCATCTAGGCTTGGTGGTGGTGGTGGTGGTGGTGGTGGTGGTGGGGGGGGGGGGGGGGGTCAGGCCTCAGTGCCGTTTCTAGCCTTTCAGGGACCCTATGTGAAATGCTGTTTGGAAGCCTTATTTTGTAAGACTAGGGTGGGGGATTCCAAGCCCTCTAAGGTGGTCCGGGGGCACGCCTCTAATATTTAAATGCCTCAATCTGGTGTACTTTACGAGAAGAGACTAGATTCTTTAAAAAAGGCAAATAATAGTAGCTTAGGGGCCCCTTGGTGGATTCGGGGGCCCTGTGCAACCGCGTAGTTCGCATATACAGTAAAACCTCTCGTATTCGGACTTTGACATTATTCGGACCTCCTCCTTTTTTTTTCTTTTTTTTTAGGGGTCGAAATTTCCTAGCTATGTATATATACCTAGATTTTTGTTTTTGTTTTTACATATCCCCCCATTATTCGGATCCTTGCATTACTCGGACCACTCCTTGGCCCAATTAGTCCCAATATGAGAGGTTTTACTGCAGTAAGAAACGGCCCTGTCAGGCCTACTATGTGTTACTCTCATCGCCTGAGGGAAAATAATACACACTGCTAGGTGAGGAGAGTTCTGTTCCCAATGTTCAAATAATTCACTGGAACTAATATTCCTGCCAAGGTTGTAAATCATATACAGGTGTACAGTCTACAGTTCACGGGGGGCACACACCCCTGTAATAGTGTGTTAGGGAAGGTGTACCAATTGTTGCAATGGCCGTGACTACTCATAAAGCTGCAATGCCCGCCCCTCTTCCCCTTGACATTTAATTTGCAATATGACAACGATTTCTTACTGCAAGTGTTGTGTATAGTTTTGGGAATAAATTTGCACATACCCGATCACTTATTGAACATTGGAATATAAAACTGCAACGAGTAGCCAGGTGAAACTTGACTGCCATACACCTGTAGCTGAAACACAAACACACAGTAACACAGGTGCTTCCACAGGCGCACCAGGACAACCAATACTCACTCCCTCATCTCTAGTTCCGCCTGGAGGGCATCGACGTGGTTTTTGAACACTGTCTCCGCCTCGTTGGAGTCGAGGACGTCGAATGGAAGGCGGGTGTCGGCCGAGTCTAAGAGGTCTGTGTTTTCCGATCAGGGAATGTGTTCGTTGCAGCGCAGGAAGTAGCGGCAAACTCCGGGTGCTCGCTTGTCCTCCGCTGTATGCTGGGCCAGTCCCTGCGTAAGACAAACAGTACGGTTAATAATTGCATCGCACTCTTTCTGTTTCTATTTTTCCCCTTCCTAGGACTTAACCCCTTGAGGCCCAGAGCGTAATTTCCATTGTAATCTGGGTACCATTAGACAATTTTTAGTGAATATAAGCATTTTTTTTTAGATATGACCTGTTTAGTAGCCTTGTCCACTAATTAATTTGGTATATTCAGTGACTTTTTGTAATTTTATGGCTAACAACAGACCATTTTATATAGCCAAGGAAAGCTCTGGGCATGAAGGGGTTTAATCTTTCCAAGAGAGGAGTGAGTAACAAGACACCTCCCAAACTAAATTGGCCCACCCTCTTTTTTTATATTCTCTTACTGTCTTCTTTATAGGCACTGCCAACTACCTAAGCGGGCTTTTTGTTACTTTTTTTTTTTTGCCCTTGGCCAGTCCTTTGTGCCAAAAAAATATTTCAAACCTATAAACACAATATCAAACAAAAGACCTATTTGTAGATATACCCTCCTGAGTTTCACGCTTGCTTTCTTCCCAAGGCATAGCGCATAACTTGGGTATTGAAAACCCTGTAAAAATGCTTATTTAGTCCGGTGCGAGGTGTACCTAGCGTATTTTACAGCTTATAAGACTAATTTTTTCCCCCCAAAAAATATCCTGAAAATGCCCCAAGCCCCTGTCCACCCAGCAGTGAATGGGTACTGGGTGTTAGCCAAGGGTTTGTGACCCGCCTCCCGGGGTGGTGGCTTCCCCCAACACTACGTAGAGGAGAGAAGAGGAGGGAGGAGAGGAGTTTGAGTTGGGAGTCACCCAGCGGGTGGTGTCGGTGAAGCCTTTGGTCCGGCGTTCTCCCACGTATCTCTGTTCTGTTCTGTATACGTATTCAGTCCTACGAACGATACTTGATCTTGATATTACAGGTGGCCTATTCTTCATAGGCCAGGCCTTTGAACCAGTTTTATATCAAATAAGTAACACCTCAAAATAAGTAGCACCTGACCTCACACCCCCGCCGATCCTTACTTATTTACCACAAAATACTCCTTTGTAAGTGATTAACAAGGACATGTGTGGTACTGTGGTTGCTGGAGGTACTGGAGGAGACAGGAGAGAAGAGAGGAAGGCATTGGAGGTACCGTAGAGAAGGGAGGAAAGCATTAGTGTAGTGATTAGTTAGTAAGAGCAAGGCATTGAGTGATCTAGCTCTGTACACGTCTTATGTCTATGTTAGCGTGCTTTTATGTATGACAAGGCAGGTGAAGGAATTATCTTGTTAAAAACTTCCATCTCTGTCTCTCGATTCTTCTTCTTTTTGTGACCTTTGACGCTTAGTATCGCTTCATAAGTTCTCTTCAAACTTTTGTCTCCTTTGTTAACAGATTTGTCAACTCTTCCCTTGTCTATTTCACCCAGGATACTAAAACATTTTCATTTGTTTTGGTCTGAGTGAGTGAGGGCATCAGCTGATGGTTGTGTGACAGTGTTATACAGCAATAACACTGTCACAATGCCTTCCTCTCTTCTCTCCTGTCTCCTCCAGTACCTCCAGAAACCACAGTACCACACACCTCATGGTTAATCACTTATAAAGGAGTATTTTGTGGTAAATAAGTAAGGAACGACGGGGTCGTAAGGTTTAAAGGTGCTACTTATTTTGAGGTGTTACCTATCTAATTTAATTATCCTTGATGAAGGCTGTAAAATCCACTTAAAATCTTTCTCTGCACCGTTGAGTGGCCTAAGAACACCCACACGCTGCCCATTAACTCTACCTTTGATTGCGAGGACATCAGAGGACACAGGGGGTGGCATGGCATGAGCCTCTAATCACAGGCGTCACTATATAAATTATGTCTGCGTCACCACGGGCGAGGGCTAACCATCACAGCCTCAAGTGAACCTCCAGGGCCTACCATCCCACCCCTGGAGCTCACGGCCTAACGGCGCTGTAGGCATACACACACACACACACCAAAAAAAAGAAATGAGAAAAAAAAGAAAAAAAAAGTGTACGAAGCAGCGCGAAACTCGAGGATATAATGCGCGAAAGTCGGGATGGTAAGAATTTAGGGCTCAGCGCGAAACTCGAGGATCGTGAAACTCGCATAGCGTGAAACTCGGGAGGGTACTGTATTCATAATTGCAATTTATGATATGGTGCAGATGTGATTTTTGTTCTTAAGAACGTATCCAAACTTACATAATGCGAGTCAACGGGAAAATAGGATTCGTTCAAGGCATTTTGGCTAGACGCATAATTTTCCTGGAACGTAACTCATGCGTTAAATGGGGCGGTAAGTAGTGTGGTATAAGCTAGCATTTCAAAGTGTGGCACATCCTATGCATCCTTGTCTTATACCTCTGCTCATGTCTATTTATGTTTATTTGGCCTTTCCTGTATTTTTCATCATTTCTTTTTGTTTACCCATTTTACACAAGATTCTGCTGACAACTTTATAATTATATAAGGGTTCAATAAATATTTCTATCCTCCCATTGCATCCATGTATAATTGTATCTCATAAAGAAGAATTAACAATCTAGACCCATTTACAGCACTGCCCACCAGACCAGTGCTGGGGCATTACCAGGCCAGGGAGGGTGGGCAGGAGGCAACACTGTCCACCACCACTCACCCCCACACAGGACACGCCACCACCCACAATGCCTCGGCACACACTGGACCACGCTTGTCCACACCACAT
>JACEEZ010019664.1:241960-278348 GCA_016584305.1 Chionoecetes opilio
AATAAATAGGGAGAAACTTGTTCACAAATAGGATGGTATGATTGGAATGGATGCCACGTCGTCCAGTGGTTATGTGGGGTGCGATTCAAAAAAAATAGGAAGATTTTGAAAGAGGCTGAGACATTTTTTATGATGGGGATGAAAGGTGTATGTAGGTATATAGTTTTAATTAACAGGACTACCACTTGTAGTTCTCACGGCCTCTTGTCGCTTTTCTTATGTCCTTATGTTCTTATGTTCTAGCTTTCCTAACTGAAACTTGGTCATCCTCCTTAAGGGGCTTCAGTGAAACTTTTGTTGTTACCCTTCACATATCAAAAACTTTCGATTGAGTGTGGCAAATTTTTTTATTTATAAACTAAACCCTCTCTCGGTTCTATCCTTCTCTCTGCAGCTTCATCTAAGTTTCCTTTCAAACCGTTCTATTGCAGCTACTGTATAGACGGTCATTGTTCCTCTCCTAAGTCTCTCAATAGTAGTGGTCCTCAGGGTTTTGTCCTATCACCCACTCTCTTCTATCATTCATTAGTGATCTAAGTCTAAAGCAAGGCCCATATTCACTCCTACGCTGATGTTTATTAGTTATCCACCACGTAGTAGCTACTACCCTGCATTTTTCAACGTCGTTCATTAGACGTCCAACTCAACAAGAGCAATTAGTGATTCACGGAGAGATGCCACAGAACGCCTAACTTTTGATCTTTCTATAATTTCTGATTGGGGTAGAGCAAACTTTGTTTTGTTCAATGCCCCAAGAACCGAATTTCTTCACCTATTATACTCGATATAACCTCCCAAACAACTATACAGTCTTCTGAAATTACACTCAGCTGTCTCCCTCTTCTACAATGAACATTCCTGGACAATAATTAAAAAGATTCTAAGAAGTTAGGTGTCCTGTGGCGTCTGCGTTCATTTGCTTCTCCCTTCCAGTTGCTTGCTCTGTACAGGGACCTTATCCGCCCATGTATGGATGGAGTATGCCTAACATGTTTGGGTGGGATCCACTCATACAGCCAGAGCTGGGCACTAAATACATTCAATCAATCATCGGGGGCATACGCCTGGGGGCGCGTCGCCTCGCCCACCCTACGACGCCACTCCCGGGGGTCACCACGCGCGAGTTCCCATGCAGGCTCCTTTCCCATACCAAGCAGCTCTCGACAAGAAGCATCAACTTGCCCCAGCCACGAGCCTTGTGGGCGCCCCCTTGGCCTCCTCCACGCCGGATTGTCTTTTACAGATACAACCCGATGGGAAGGATCGGTTTCAGGGTAGCGTGCCACATGCCCATATAGCCGAAGTTGGCGCTGACGGACTATGCAGGTAATAGGCCTCGATTCAGTCTCACGGTGCAATCGCTGATTTGACACGTAATCATCCCAGCGATACCCCATGATCCTGCGAAGACACTTATTACCAAAGGCATTGATTCGTCTCTTCAAGTCACTATTTAGTGTCCATGTCTCACAACCATAGAGTAAGACAGGGATCACAAGCGACTTGAAGATCCGGATCTTTGTCCTCCTGCACAGGTACCGACGACGCCAAATTCTCCCGCTGAGCGAGTCCATAACACCGTGGACTATGCCAATCCGCGTAAGACTTCTTGACGTGACCCGCCGTCATTATGGACTGCACTACCAAGGTATGTAAAACTTTCCAAGATCTCAATGCCCTCGCCACACGCATGAACAGACTGTACTGCTTCATCTAGTAAGTCTCCAAACACCTGGACCTTGGTCTTGAGCCAGGAGACCTCAAGTCCCAAAGGCTTTGCCTCCTCGTGCAGCGCCTCGAGAGCCATCACCAGGACCTCCAGCGACTCAGCAAAGATTACTGCATCATCGGCCAAAACAAGTTTAGTGATCTTGGTGTTGCCGACGGATGCTCCACAATCACTTTGATCTACAACCTTGTCCAATACCCAGTCCATACAAGCGTTGAAAAGTGATGGGGCAGGGACGCACCCTTGCCTCACTCCTGTATTCACAGGAAAGAAGCTGGATACACCTGCCTCACGCTTCACAGCACTCTCAGTCCCAGAATACAGACCAGTTATCAAACCAATAGTCCTTGCTGGAATCCCTCGAAGTCGCAGAAGATCCCAGAGTGACTCACGATGCACTGAGTCAAACGCTTTCTTGAGATCAACATAGGCTGCAAGCATCCCCTGTCGAAACTCACGTCGGAGTTCCACCAGGACACGAAGCGCTAGGATACAGTCCGTTGTTGACTTACCAGGCGTTAACCCAGACTGCTGAGGTCTCTGATGCTTCACCAGATGACTGCGAATTCGTGTCAGCAATAGATGGGCAAGCACCTTGCCTGGTACGCTGAGCAGTGTAATACCGCGGTAATTGTTGCAGTCCTGACGGTCCCCTTTCCCTTTCCAGATAGGGACGACCAGCCCCAGCCCTTTTCCAGTCAGGAGGAATGGTACCTAATTGCCACAAATGTCAAAATGTCAAATGTCTGAATGCCTGAATGTCTGCCCAGAGTGGCGACTCAACTGTTGGGTTAAAATACTAGCTGGCGACTTTACTGTAGTAGGTATAGTGAGGTCGCCACTCTGTTTTATTTTTGTAATTTGTTCATTTATAGCCCTAATATGACGCAGATGAAGACACAAAATGACACAGACTTTCCAGATAGCCCCTTCTAACTTTCCTGAAACCATGGATGTACTACAAATGTAAGTATTAACGCCACCACACGTCTGTAAATAACAAAGAAACGTAGAACTGGCGACTTCACTGTTATCTAAGGTAGTGACAACCCACACAACCATTCAATTCAATTCAATTCAATTCAGGTGTGAGTATAAGCGGGTCCATTACTTGTTTCTTGTTTACTTGTTTCAAGTTTAGAAGGTCATGCCTCACAGTCGTGGTGGTCCACCGCTGCTTGTGAACATATAAAGCATATTAAACATATATTAGTTGAATCTGGTTGATATTACCTACAGTGTCATACATTTTATTTTATGGTTAAAATGCATTAATCAAAAAAAGGTATGGAGCAGGTGTATAAAACAATAATATTTATATTCATGTACGTCACCGACACAGCTTTCAAGCTTCGGTCCTTGTCAGCGGCTGGGATGAGATTTTTCATTTTGTTTTGAAATTTTGGGTCGATTTTTCATGCATGGTAAAGCACTTGTCTCCTTTTGTCAACGGGAAATAAAGAAGAAATAAGGGGGCACTACTAAACTGAAATTGATGAGGGGGCAGCATCTTTTCATCACAGATAGAAGGTCATTTGGTTTCTCAGAAAACCCCCAATTTTATTGACGAAAATATCCTTTTCATGCATTTTTGGAAAATAGGGTAAGATTCTAAGTCCTTTCCTCCCCCTTTTTAGGGGGTTTTTTTCCCCAGACCTTCGATACCTCAAAAACGTAATTATAAAGTGGGAGAGAAAAAAAAAAAAATTAACCTAACCTCACTATAACCTAAAAAAACCTTTCCAATACCTCCTAGCAAAACCCAAAAGGTCGAGAAAGAACTAAAATTTTTACCGGGTTTTGCGTTGGGTTAGGTTAGTAATTTTTTTCTTTTTTTTTTCCCTCTCCCTCACTTTTAATTGTTTTAGAGGTTTTTTGGGGAAAATCTGTACAGGTCGGGGGAAAAAAAAGTCCACTAAAAGGCGGGAAAGTACAAAATTTTTTCCCAAATTTTAATGTTTGGGGGGTCTAAGTACCTAAACTTGTTTTTGATATTTAGGAGTATTTAGGAAACTACACTTGTGGGTTCCCCGCCGGGTAAATTTTGGTATTATTTTACACCAGGACTGAAATTTCCTACACAAGGGGAGTGTGGTTTTCTTTTTACCTTTTTGGATTCTGGGGTATTTTTTTTACACTAGGCCCGGAAATTCCCCTACAAAATTGGGAGTGTGATTTTGTTTCCCTATGGATTCTAGGAACATTCTTCAATGAGTTTCCGCCCAAATCATTACTTTTGGAGATAATGACATTTTTTTTTCAAGGGAGGCGAGAGAAAAGTGTTTACGTGCCCCTCATCTTTTCCTCTTGGACCGGCATCACCTCTGTTTTCCCCTTGCCAGGGGACACTTTTTTAATGCAGATTTTACTTTAGTTAGGAGGTTAAAGCGGGGGTTAGGTTGGATTATTTTTGGTTAGTGAGTCAAATGGTGGGGGTTAGGTTAGTTTTTTTTATATCTTCTTACACTGGGTCTCCTTCCATTACAAATTCTTTTTCTCCAAAAGTGTGTTGAGACGGAAATTCATAGAGATGTTTTTTAGAATCAAAAAGGTAAACAAAAACCATACCCCAATTGGGGTGGGGAATTTCGGTCCTAGTGAAAAATTACCAAAATTTACCTAGGACCATAATTCTTTTACACAATTGGGTTATGCTTTTTTTTTGCTTAATGGATTCTGAGAGACTTTCTTCAATGAGCTTCACAAAGGGACTGGCCAAAGGGCCACAAAAAAAGAGGTAACACAAAGACCATTTAGTTTCCAGTCCTATAAAGAAGAGAAAGAATAAAGAAAGTGGGTGGGCCAATTTATTCAGGAGAGCTTGTCATCTTTTTTGAAAAGTTTTAAGTCGTAGGAAGGTGGAAAAAAAAAAAACGGGAAAGAGATTTCCCCGGGATTTACCATAAAAGGATGAAAGAAAAAAAGTATTGCCCACATTGTATTGTATCTACATCCTGGTTATCTGCTGCCACCACCACATCAAGTGGGAAAAAAAAGTAAAAATGAAAAAAATTTAAAAGATTGAGAAAAAAGGTAAGTACGTTGGATCAAAATAATAATTGGGAATAAAAAATCTTTAAAATATTTTCCCCCTTTTGCTTGTAATATTATAATAATTATACATTCACAATTTGTCTTAATTCTAAGTCCCCTTATCCCAACGATACCAGCGTAGGCTAAATCTTTACCAATGTAGTTTTACTATTCGGTAATTTCGTCGCACTGTTACCACTTTAAATACGCACATACAGTGCTCAACCCTTGCCCCATACAATGTATTTTTCCCATTCCAAAGTTTCCCTCCTCATTTTTCTGTTCCCTTCTCTCTCTTGCCTCACAGGCGGGCTGTAAACGCTGTAGTTGCACCCTTGCTAATTCGTGACCGCTGGCCCACCGGGCCCGAAAAGGGCCCTACCTGGGCCCCTTTTACAGGGCAAATATCACCCCCCACAGGCGACTTAATCACGGGGCTGGCGCTTCTAAGGTTATCCAATGTGGAACTCCCTTTCATTCGTTTTGCTACGTGGCAAATTTATACGGGCAAAAAATATAACCCTTTCCCCAACCAGTGTTCGGGCGGGGAGGAAAATTACTCTTTAGCTTTTTGTACTTTATGTTTTTTATTTTTCCCCCATTAATGAATTTCTCTCGTTAATGCTTCCCCCCCAAAAAAAAATTCCCTTTTTCCTCAGTCCTTCATAAAGCTTTCCTCCAGAATCTAAAAAAAAATAAAAAAAAAAAAATTTATCATATACATCCACAAAATTTATATAAATTTCATGGATTTTCTATCCCCCAAAACAAAATTTTCATCCCACAAAAACCCAAATTTCTTCCAATAAAATTTTACAAGAAAATGAAAATAGTATGTATTCTTAATTATCACTTCCTCACCAAGAGAGATTTAACCAGTTTGGGGAATATATTTTAAATGTGATGATTTATCCCTTTGAAATGAAAACCTTCTCACTTCCTCTCTATTTGTCAAGGCCAAACCCCCTAAAAGGGGAAACGGACCGTCCCTTGGTCTGGAATGGTAAATTTTCCATTTTTACCCCCTAACCCTGCGTGGGCGTAGGAGAAATACGACCGGATCTACTCCATACCCTCGTATCTTGGGGGATAAGGCTCACCTCCTTTTTGGGCAACATACCCCTGCTCTATACCCATCGAGAAAAGCTCAGAGCCAAGCACACCCGGGTCTACGAAAACCCTAGGGTTTTTAGTGTTTCAGTGCAAACTGTGTACCCTCTAAAGCAAAAATAAAATTTTTAAAACCCCCTACAACTGTCTAGGGGACCTTTCCTCAAAATCCTCTTTCACTAGAAAAAGTGGTGAACTTTTAATCTCTTCTCTCTTAGAGTTTAACATTATCTTCATTGTCATCAACATTTCAAAGTATTTCACTGGTTCCTCTCTCTGGGGGGGGTTGCTAAATTTCTTCCTCTAAAATTTACTATCTCTGCTGTTCCAACAGCCAGCCATCTGCCCTACATATCGTTTAAATTTTTGCTCGCCCGCGCTGTACATGTTTGGGGCCGTCAAATTATTTTTAATACAATGAACCTCCCTCTCTCAATATTCCACCATTTGTTGGCCCCAAACCACTAACTGAAAGTTTTCTTTTTGGTCCCCGTTCAAAACTTTCTCTTTCACCCACGCCAATTCTTTTTTCCAAACCTTTCTTTTTCCCCTTTTCACATTAGCTTTTCCCGCCTTTTCTCCCTCTCCCCAAAATTTGTTTTCTGATGATTTCGGGCCCGTTGTTTCATCCTCGAGTCAATTTGGGGTAACTTCACACAAATCAACCTGGAGCGTATGGGGAAAAAAAAGCATAAAAAGGTTGGGTCCCATTGTCTCATGCAGTCACTATTTAATATCTTTGAGTTTCAAGGAAATTGGGCCCCCCTATGGGGATAACCCTTGCACGGGTTTAGAGAATCGTTTCTTTGTTGGTGCACCCTTTTCTGAGATACTATTACCTTGTGGATGGTAAGGTTTGGGTGATCCAATGTATCTCACATGAGTCACAAAAATTTTTAAATGTGTGTCGTAAATCCTTAGCTTTACCAAAAACCCATGTATTGGGCCCCAAATAAACTGACATATTCCCTAAAATTTTACATATTTCGTCGGTCATCCTAGTCCTTAATTTAAAAAAGGGTAAAACCTACTATAATGACTATTAGGGTTAATACATAGGGGTTTCCGTGGGCTCCCGTTCCCATGTCTTTATGTTACACTTATCCTCTCTAGGGTTTTATTACTGATGGATTTTTGCCATTGTTTTTGGAGTCCACGTCCCCTTATGCTGGCATGTAAAACATTCCTCACATATTCTCCACTCCTTTTTCGGGTTTTGGGCTAAAAAAATACCCTTCTGCTTTTACTTATTGATTTCCTCTGCCCTAAATGACGTGTTCCTTTTTGTGAATAAATTTCCAACCCGCTCGTTTTTCATTTCATAGGCAAAACCAAAAAATAGTGTATACTGTATCTAACTGGGGTTTAGTTAATGTAAAATTCCTCCTTCTATTACGTTGTTTAAAAAGTATTTCTGGGTATTTTAGATCTGGGTATTCTCCCTCCTTTGATACTCTATCATTTCTCTCCAAATTAGGGTCCCTGTTACATTCCTTTACTTCTTCTTTATTTTTTCCCCAAACCACCTCTCTTACTTACTCAAACGATTTTAGGTCTCTTTGGGTCTGTACAGTGTTTTTTTTCCCTGCTTTATCTCTATTTGATCCCTATAGTCTTCATCTTTTTGGAACCACGTTCTCCTAGGGCTTGGTTCGTTTTTTAAAAGATGACACAACGTTGGTGGTCTGTTTGAGTCACTTGGGTTTCCCCAAGGAAATGATAAAAACGTCTGAAGCAAAAAACTATTCCTAAGGGTTTTTCCCCCCTTTTCTGTTGCTGAGACGCGTCTCAACTTTTTTCATTTCTTGGAAAAAAAGAGATTACGGGGGGGCCCCCGAAGATACGAGCATTTTAGGTTCCACCGGGCACACTCGTAAAGCAAAAATCCGTATAACGAAACACAAATAATGGTTAATATATTTTTGGTTCCAGGACCCCAAAAAAAAAAAACAAAAAAAAAAAAAAACAGTTTTTCAACTAAAAATAAACTATAGCAAACAAAACAAACACCAGCGTCTATATTACCCCCACGTACACCTGTTCTGTAGAAAAAGCTTTGAAAGAGAAAATAGCACAAAAAAAACATAATGCACTTTAAATTTAAAAATAAAACATGCATAACAAGAAAAAAAAGACGTTGTAATTAGGGGAGCCGCGTGATACAAGAGAAGGGGTAACGGTCCCAAGGTTTTGGGGCCGCACACCTGTTAATTATCCTAAAGGTGGGCCACCCCATATGCTTAATTCCTCGGGTCACAGCTTGCTAGGGGTGACCTGATGCGGCCCCAAGGTTGGGGCCCGCACACCTGCAATTACCCCTAAATGTCTGGCCGGCCATATGTTAATTACCCTTCAGGTCCGGCTTGCTAGGGGTGCCTCAGGGGTAAATAAACCCCCCTTTGTAGCCCGGAGTGTAGGGCGCACATTTAACTTGATAATTTTTACTACCCCAGTTTGAATGTCGTACATTGGTTTTTGCTGTATATTGAAAATAGACCCTAATTTCACATCTGTATCATCGGATTCTGTATCCCGAATCCCCGTATAACGGGACCTCCCTGTACTTGGCTTTGCCCTCATCACTATACTGCTCAGTACTGCTCCTAGTGGTTTTTCTGCACGGTATCCAAAAAAAAATGGTTTTTTAAAGTTGGCCTTTGTTAAGATGGGCCTAGTCAGTTTATCTTTTAAATCTGAAATGTTGCTGGGTTTCCTCTGCCATTTGCATGGGTTATCTTGTTGGTCAAATTTTGTGATAGGCACTGCATCTTAGCGAAACCTTCAGTATTCCTATAGAAACCTACCCTACCAGAAATCTTCTGGTTTCCTTTACATTAGTTTGGGGGTTTTATTTTCCCCTAGGCTTCCAAGTCTGGGTTGGGGGGGTAACCTTCCCTTTTTCCTACGTGTCCCGAAAAATTTAAATTTTCTTTGTCCTATTTACTTTGGTCAATTTTAAATTTGACTCCAATCTAGTCAGAGCCAAAAATTTATCGATCCTTTCCAAAATTTTCGTAACTGGGGCCATCAGGTTTTGTCATCCCGATAATTTTTTTAAACCAATTTTCTTTCAGTAAAGGGGTTTGGATCGGGCAATTTGGAGAGAAAAATTTCTGCATGCAATTTAAACCAAAGGGAAGTCTTTTTAATCTATATAAGGATATTCCCTTTCCCGAAATTGTTAGACTTTTCTATTTTATCTAAAAATACTTTATAATAGCATCTTTCAATCTAGGGTGGCATAGTTTCATAGCCCCCTACCCATTTTACTAACTCTTCCCAAATTTTGGTAGGGGGTGTATATCAGTGGGTAAATGTTGATTCACTTTTTTTTTATAATCTAGACACTCCTTTTTCCCCCTTTTGGCGTTTAAACCCGTATATAGGACTTAACCACGCAGTGTGGAATTTTCATTTTGTCCTTCTGTTCCTTCTTCAACATTTTTTGTATTAGTTCTTTAGCTTTCTCCCGGGAAAATATGTAACTCCTCTACACGGTTTTGGTCTAACGCCGAATATGAGCAGGGTTTGTTTTATGGGGCCCCGTTTTTCCGCTTAAGATAAATATTTATGGTGTCTTTTATCAAGGCAAAAGATGGTGTTCTTTCCCGTTCACTTAATGTTTTCCCGTCCCTTTTTTTAGAATGCCTGTATTCGTTTGGCGAGTACCCTTACCCTGCTACCATCCTATCGGGTAAAAATTGCGTTTCTCATCCCTTTTGGGGAAAACGGTTCCGGGCCGTAAATTTTGTTCTGAATTTTTTCTGAGTTTTTCTACTCTATATTTAGCTAAAATTTTACCAGAACGTAAAATTTTAGTGTCCATATGTTATTAATTATTGGTAGAAAGATAGTTCTTTTTTAGTAACCTAGACCACAAGGTGCATATTTTGCACTTTTTTTTTTTGGTCCCCAAAAAGAGTGGTTTCCTTACCTCGTCCACTGACAATTCTAACCATTTAGTTTTTTGGTCTTATGGTCCCCTTTGCGTATCCTTATATGAACTTTATTTTTTTGCACCTCCTCTTTGCACTTTTTCCCTCCTAACTGCTTGATGGTACCCCCGGTGTTTAACAAAATTTAAGGGATAAATTAGGTTAGCCCCCAGACTTTCTTTTGTTTGTAATTGTAGTTATTTTTTCTAGTTCCCCATTAGTTCATCCCCATGGGCTTGGGTGGAAAATACTGATCTTGGGAAAAACTAACATCAAAAACTTCTATTTTCTATCTATTCCTAAAGGGGATTTTTACTCTTTTCTACCTAAAATTTTTCAACTCCTTGCCCGTTTACCCGGGTTTAAAATAGGGATGTTACGTGGGTTTCTTTTTTAAATTTTAAATCTAAAAGCGCCTCTTTTTTTTAATGAATATTCGCTTCCCGGGCAAAAAAACTTCCATGACGTGTCATTAAAGGCTAAGGGGATTATTGGGGTCGATGTTTAACATCACGGGGGAAAATCTTGTCCTCCCCGGACAATTTGGATTCCCCCCTCCTACATCCTACTCTCCCGCAATCGAAAAAAAGAGTTGTATTTTTCTTCCTTGGCAGTTTCCCGGGTGAAAGGTTTTCATTCTAAGTAGGGGGCAAAACATCTGTTTAATCCCCTTTTCCAAGCTAAACTCGACGGCTTCTGGTGTTACCCATTTCAAAGGGTTGTAATTTCCTTCCCCTTCCTTTTCCCTCTTTTGGGATGTGTTCCAACCTCTGCTGACTAGTGACAGTCCCCGTGATGTTCCCGGTGTTGGGGGGACTACTCTGGGAACGTTGATTTTTGACGGCTGTCGTGGCGGGTTTTTCCGCAACATTTTGTTTGTGTCTCTTCGATGGGAATGGCCCTCTCGGGCTCCACTCTCTCTATGAATTTTTTTTTGAGGGGTTGTTCATCATAAAAAATTCTAATTTTCTTTTCTGGACTTGGTAACCCTCAATAGTTTCTTCTTAAGATTTTATCCCTACGGTGAAATTTTTCCTGGGTTGTGACTTCGCTTCCAGTATGGCGTATTTGCTTTGAGTTTTTTTTGCAAAGTCTTTTGGGGGTCTTCCATCCAGTCATATGACTTCAGAAATACTGTTAAGGATTCTTCGCATTTTTGTCGTTATTTTTTCGCTAACCAATAAGTTTAAATGTTCCATGATCAAAAAACATGCTGACTGCGGGCTTTTGTATCAAAATGCTAATTTTCGGATTTCCAGTATAAGTATCCCCTTTTTTGCTCCTCCAAACCTCTGAACAAATTTCTACCTGGGAAAGAAAACTGTCAAAACCCTTCCCTCTGCTTCGTACCTTGTAAATCCCGAGGGTTTAGTATTTGTATATCCTCGGGTTTTTCAAAGATCTCATTGGTCTCCTAACTTCCTGCTCCTCCCCTATTTTTTAAAAAAAACTCAAAAGTTTTCTTTTTGTCTTTGTACTTCTTGTTCTAGCTGACCATCCACTTGAATGCTCATATTGTTTTGGGATTTTTACTCTCTCGTGTGTTTTTCCCTTCCCCTTTTTTAAACTCTCTCCAATTGCCTTTTTTTTTTGGAGGAAATCCTCCAAACCTTTATGAAAAAAAACCTTTTAAACCTCCATCTCAAAAAAAAAAAATTCCCTCCCCCAATAAAAAAAAAAATTATCTTTCCCTGATTTTTTTAATAGGGTTGGGCTTCCACGGTGGCTATTAAACCCACGACAGCCCCCGAAATTGCTTACTTTTGGGGGTCTTCCAAGCCTCAACCTTATTTTGCATTTATGTCCAAATTTCGGGGGAACCCCCCCTCTAAAGCCCGTACTGCCCCCCATACCTGAAGTTTTGTCCTTTAAAATTTACTAGCTTTCATATATAAAACCCCTCTCGTCCACCGAAATGACCCCCTCATACGCTAACCTTTTGCATAGGGTTTTGGGGTTAAAGCTTAATTTCCTATAGTACGTTAGTTTTTTTTAATTTATTGTTTTTTGCCCTGCTTTTTATCATAATTTTTTGTTCAACTCTCCAGCGTAATGGGCGGTTATGTCCTATTTCATCATACAAATCCCTTTTCTCCCCCCCCGGGACGTTGCCTGCAAAGTTTCTACACTTTTTCCCAATATTTTCCCCTATTGCTTCCACCTTTCTGTTTTCCTTAAAATATTACTGCCTAACCATGGATATAACTCAAATTCTTTTGTTAAAAACTCCCTTGGTCTGTCTCAAAGAAAGGTTCTAGCCTTGCCCCCGGGGCTTGTAAAAAAAATTTTACTGTTTTGTTAGGGGCATCCCCTCCAAGTCTGAGGGATCTGGCATGTCCCACTAACGCTACTCATACAATTGATCATGGATGGCACTTTGGGAAGAAAAAAAAAAACTAGGGTTTGTGGCTCGTGGGTAAGCGGGAAACCCCGAATGGATCCAAAACCCCTGCACCTTATGAGTGCCCACATTGTATGTGTACTTCAGTCCTGTTATCTGCTGCCACCACCCCCATCAAGTGGGAAAAAAAAATATAAATGAATAAAATTAAAAAAATGTGAGAAAAAGGTAAGTACGTTTGGGTCTAAATAATAATTTGTAAAAATAATCATTAAATATTTCTCCCTTTGCTTGTAATATTATAAAATTATACATTCAAAGTTGTCTTAATTCTAAATCTCCTTATCCCCTAACGATACGCACGGTAGTGCTCAAGTCGTTTTCCAATGATTTACTATCTCTGGTAACTCAGTCGCACGTTACCACTTTAAAAATAAACCCCATACAGTGTCAAACCGTTTTCCTTATAATGTAGTCTATCCCACTTCCAAGTTTCCCTCTCCTCATTTTTTTTGTTCCCCTTTTCTCTCCTTGGCCCACAGGGTGGCTTAATCGCTGTAGTTGCACCCCTGCAATTCGTGACCGCGGCCACCAGGTCCGCCAACGGCTCCTACCTTTTGGGCCCTTTTCAAAGGGGGAAATATCCCTCCCCACAGGCGATTAACCGCGGGCGTCGGGGGTTTTAAGGGTTTTCCTAATGTGGAACCCCCTTCTCACTTCTTTTGACGTGGAAATTTTCTACTCTTAAAAAAAAGCCTTTCTCCCCAACCATGATTAGGGGGGGAGGAAAAATTTCTCGTTAGCTTATTTATACTTATATGTTATTTCATCTCTTCCCCTATTGATGTAATTTCTCTCGTTACAAAAAATATGATTCACTCTGCATTTGGAATGGACGAAAGGGATTAAATGAATAAAAATCTTGTCAGCGAGGGCCCCGGAAGTGGGGGAGGGATGCAGTTTGCAAGTTCAAAGAGCATGAGCATGAAAAAAACGGTAGAAGATAGCAAGAGAAGCAACATTACTGGGTGATTTTTAAAGATTAAAACAGTCAGTAAGGAGGGGAGTTTATGAACGAAAAGCTTTTGACTCTCCCTATTTTGGAGAGCTGTAGAGGGGAACCTAACCTATCTAACCCCCCGTTTTTAAACCCCCTAAGGCCCAAATTGCATTTTTAAAGGTCCGCTGCCCCCAAAAAAAAAAACAAGGCGAGCGGTCACAAGAGGAAGAAGAGTGGGTCCAAACCCTTTTCTCTCTCCCCCCTATAAAACAAAAATGTCAATCTCCAAAATACATATAGTTTGCGATGGAAGTCATAGAGAAAAAATTTTTCCCAGAACCAATAGGTAAAACAGAAACTTTACTCCCCGTTGTGAGGGAATTTGGTTCAATTTAAAATAATACCCAGCCTATTGTAGCTTTGTGCTTATGTTCTTTATTAACTGGGGAAAACAATATAAAAAATGAAGGGGCTACTGCAGTTTTTTGCATTACAAGGATGAGTTATAAAACTGCAACTTGAGATCTGATAAATTTTCGCATTTTTAACCCTTACAACACCTGTCGGGAAAAAAAAATAAGCAAGTGGGGTCTTGGGTACGGTTGCCATACTGAACACCAAAATTTTGACGCCTTTACCCACACCCAGACCCCGCCCAACACCACTTTAGGTTTTAAAATTTGGGAACCTTTAAGAGTATTAAAAAAAATTAATTATATACAGGGGGTCCGTTATACGAGCATTCAATAAAGAGAATCCGAAACGAGTGTGTAAATTAGGGGTTTTTTTCAATATACAGATCGAAATCCAATGCTAAGACATTCAAAACTGGGGTGATAAAAATTTCCAAGTTTTACTAAAGTAATTACAATTTATTTTCTAAAATTATAAAAATATTTGGATAAGGTTTAAAATTCCCAAACTGGGAAAACCTCGGGACAGCGCCAGCCGAGTAATGGGAATTTTCCCCACTTTTTGAATGTAATTAAGGGGAAAAAAAATGGTTTTTGGGGGGCCCTAAAAACCAAAAAAGACCTGTAGAAATACACAAAAATAACAGTGTACACAACTCTACAGTCACAACACCACGAACAATAACAACAAAAAATCCCGGGGAGAAACCAAACGGCCCAGGTGGTGGCACCTAGCGGCCTAGTGTGGTGGCACCCAGCGGCCTAGTGTGGTGGCACCTAGCGGCCGACCCGGCAACTACGCGCCGGGTTTTGGAAAATCCGGAACCATAGCCGAGCTTTGGGTGTTGCCGAGTCTTGGGATGCCGAGTTTGGGAACTTCAACCTGTATATGATTTTGCCTAAGGTTGTACGATAATCAATCTGAAAATATGATAATTCTGGTGGCTCGGTACGACAATGTGGCATACAAAAATTCACATCTCTGGACGATGTACAATGATTCAGATGCGCAGAGACGAGTTTGTGGGCAGTGGAAGAGGTTTGCGCACCCCTCCCTTGTCCCTTACTTACCCTACCCTCTCTAGTCTAGTGTATCACGTGGCGTCCCCAACAGTAGCCTACATACAACGTCTTTTTAGCACCGAAGATCTTTCCTCTTAAGCTCCCTTCACACATTCCATAATCGAACCACGATAGCGTCACCAATTTGATTATTGACGCTATCGTGAAATTTAACCACGAAAAACGCAGACCACGATAGCCTCACAACAATGTCACGCTGCCTGTACGTATGTGTCATGACGGTCGTAAGATGGTCACGATGGGGCCATGACAGCTGTAAGACTATGTCACGAATGGAAAATAAACGGTCATTTTGTCGTCACGATAGAGCTACGAAAACCATGACAGTGCCATGACGGTGCCATGAACGTACCATGATAGCGTCAAGAGCTAGCCCCACACGTGGGTGGGGGTTGCCATGGTGATGGAGAAGGAAGGGGGGCTAGAGATGAAGGTGGGAGAAACAGGGTTGTGTTGGTGATGGGGAAAGGGGGGAAACGGGAGAGGGGGGTTGTAATAAAGAAGGGGGTGTTGGTGCTGGTGGGGAAACGGGAGGGGGGGAGAAGGCGTGGTGTTGGTGGGGGTTGTTACCACGTGCTGATGGGAGTAGTGGGTAGGGAGTCACGGGGGGAGTGTCATCACGTGGTGGTGGGAGTAGGGGAAGTAGTCGAGGGGGGTGTGTTATCACGTGGTGGTGGGAGTAGGGGGAGTGGAGTCGGGGGTGGGTGGAGGTGAATGAGAAAGGGGGGGGAAGGCGGAAGGGGGTGCAAAAAAGGGGGGGAAGGCAGGGATGAAGAAGTGCGTAATAGGGTACGCCGTATAACAAAAATTCTTTTTCTCAATTTTGGCATGCCAATTTCGTATGTAAAATGGAATTCTAAGACGATTTTATCAAATCCATTTTTGCATTTGAGCAATTCTTACTATGCAAAATCGCACTTTTATATTGCACCCTTATCGAATAATGCTTAAATGAGTACGCAGTGTCTTGTTGGTCCTGTGTATTGCATCAATGCACCAATATGAGTTCCAAATGACCAGTGTGGTAAGCTCTTTCTGATCAATTGGTTCATCAGGCACTACATCACAGTGTCACAGCCTCTACGTTGGCCTAGAACGTGTCCATCATGTCCTTCTTAGACCTGAAGCAGGGCATGGTCTCCCGGTGGTGGGCCCGAGCCCGGATGAACCCGTCTCTGGCCTGCTGCCCCACCACTGCTGCCGCAGCCTCTGTTACCTGCTTCACGACTCTTTCGGTGCTCTGAGTGTGGCTAGAGAACTCCGGAAACCTCGTACGGCTTGACCAGGATCTCCTGGATCTGATCCCCGGACAGTGAACAGGTGAATGCCGGCTCGTGCACCTGGTCAGGCTGCCAGCTGATCAGTGTCTGCAAGCTGGTGGCTGACAAGTTTAGCTTGGGTGTGATGCGAGGTCTTACACTGGTGTCCCCATACTCCTCGCCAACCCTCAGCTTCAAAATCTGGGTCACGGCGAACCTGTGGTCGTCCTCACTCTGACTCGCCATCAGCGAGAGGAGGACACATTCTGAGTGTACGAACCATGCTCCAGTCCGCACGTAGAAGGTCACAGCTATTTGGACCTTCTTGGGCTGCGACCTCATCACTCTGAGCTGCGTGAGGATGTGCTTGGGGCCGTCCTCTAGTCTGTGGTGAACCTTGATGTCGTAGTAGAGCTTGAAGTACACCTGCAGGCAGTACTTGACTAGGATTTCCAGGGTGTTCAGTTCTTTGCCAGTCAGTCCACGCTTTCTGGTCCACATGTACACGAGCGACTGGGCTGTGGTGAGCCATCTGGAGTGGGACACCTTGCCACACTTGATCTCATGCAGCTCGGATGGGAGAACGCCCCGCTTCACCGCCTGGACCAGCTGGTAGGAGACCTGCTGGTCAGTGGACATGTTGACCAGGATATACTCTGGTATCTCCGTGAGATCTTCACCGCCTGGCACTCCTCTGAACTCTGCGTTGTACTGCATTTCATTCACGCTGGACAGCAGACAGCACACTGGACCCGTGAAGCCAGTGTCAGATGAGGTAGGCCCGTCGATGCTGGTGATAAGGTGGCGCAGGGGCAACTCGTTTGTGTGCAACACGCATATACTCCAGAACTCCAGAAGAGCTTGCGTCCCACCCCGTGGGACCCCGTCCTTCCACCCCGTGTTGGCCATCGTAACCCAATCCAACTATTTTGGTACCCTGGTTAGGGTACGCCGTATAACAAAAATTCTTTTTCTCAACTTTAGCATGCCGATTTCCTATGTAAAATGGAATTCTAAGACGATTTTATCTGATTCCATTTTTGCATTTGAGCAATTCTTACTATGCAAAATCGCACTTTAAGCTATGTTTTGCATATAAATATAAAAGTCCATTTTTGCATAGCAAGAAGTGCTCAAACCAAAAAGTTGAAGTGGACAAATCACCCTTAAAATTCAATTTTACATCAGAAAACACCCTGCCAAATTCGAAATAATTATATTTCACTTTTCATTGGACCTACGGCGTACCCTAGTGCGTAACGGTTTCTTATCATCACGATAAACATACGACGATCATGATAGTGTCACGAAGCTGCTACATAGATAACGATAGCGTCACGATAGACTTACGATACGGCTGCGTTGGGTACGAAAATCGGGGAGCTTCCCGATTTTTTAATGTACGCACTAACTTTTCGTGGCCTCGGCCGAACGTGTCACGAGCGTCACGATCAGTCATGATGGACCCATAACCAGGACCATGACGGCGCTGCACACTGCATTGTTGGCGTTTCGTGGTTCGATTATGGAATGTGTGAAGGGGACTTTCCCCCAAGTGATCAAGGGGAGGAGGAAGAACTCTAACCCAGTCATCCCTGCAAACGCAGTCACCCCTGTTTTCTCTCGAGCCTCGGAGAGAGCAAACAGGGACTCTCAGCTGGCTACGTGCCAGCTTCCTGTCTCCCCACACAACATTACCACTTGTGAGTGTTATGCATGTTTTATGTTTAATTAATCTGCAGTTATGTTATTTTGTGTGCTATTTTCTCTTTCAGAAGGCTTTTTCTACAGAATAGGTAATACAGTGTGGGTAATATAGACGCTTTGTGTTTGTTGTGTTTGCTATAGTTTATTTTAGCTTGAAAAACGTCTTTCTTTTCTTTCTCTTTTCCCTTTTTTAAATTGATGGGGTCCTGGAACTAAACCTATATTTTACCATTAGTTATGTGTTTCGTTATACGAGATTTCGCTTTACGAGTATGCCAGGTGGGACCTAACTGCTCGTATCTTCAGGACCTCCCTGTATAGGTATAGTATACAGTAAAACCCTTATAACTTGGCATTGTATAACTCGGAATTTAATATAACTCGGCAAGGCAAAGACAGTGGGCAAAAAATTATGTATCTCGGCATGTTGCCGAGTTATAACTGCATCTCTTTGCTTACACTCGGCATATCCTCAGTCGCATAAGTGTCAGCCTACGTGCCCTACGGCTATATATTCCCGGTGGAGGTACAGGCAGAATTTTTATAGTGACTGGCGCCTGTGATTACAGGCTCATGTTGCCCCCCTGTGTCCTCAAACCAAACCTCGGCTATAGCACATCAAGCTACCAAGTTTTACTGCTCTCACACCTTGTATATCTGCACAAAGATGTCTATCACATTAGGTTTGCCATGTCTGCAGCCAGTCGTGGCCAGACCTACGTAGTGAGGGGTTGCAGTTTTATTAGTTTGTTATGACGTCAGGGGCTGCATACACAAATTTGTTACTGAACTTTTCATTCAGTTCATCGAAGTTATGGATCATAACTATAGTTTTCTTAAAACTCCCATCAGAGAAAGCTGTTGCCTAGAGGAAAACGTGGACAGACTACAGTAAACCCTCTCGTATCCGGACCCTCATTATTCGGAATTCGACGTTATTCGGACCTCTTTTTTTTCTTCTTTCCCCCCCCCCCCTTTTTATTTTTTTATTTTTTTTTAGGGGTAGGTAGGGTGTCATGACGTGAGTCAGTGAGGTTAGAGGCCCAGGCAGCCAGGCTGAGCATTTATAATCCATCACTGAGCATATATTTTGTATACTGTAATTGTGGTTTCTTTGTTGTGTCCAAATGTTGTATTGGCGAGTGATCTGAGGCTATTGAGCCTTGGACCCAGATCCAGCAACGGAGGTCGTATCTCCAGCTACCACCCGCTCTCCCACCGCCTAGATACTACCTGCCCTTACTACCGTATCCAACAAGCTTCCCTCGTTAGGTAATTAACAGGTAGGATGGGGAGGCGGTAGCAGAGTGGTTAGCGGCTCCGACTGGCGTTCTCGGTGACCCGAGTTCGATCCCCGACGAAAACCAAAACCTTTCTGCACCGTCGAGTGGCCTAAGAACACCCACATTCCCTGCCCATTAACTCTACCTTTGATTGCGAGTGCATCGGAGGACACAAAGGGGCGGCATGAGCCTCTAATCACAGGCGTCACTATAAAAATCCTGCCTGCGCCACCACGGGTGAGGACCAACCATCACAGCCCTTAAGTGAACCTCCAGAGCCTACATCCGAGCCCTAGGTCACCACTGCCTACAGGCGCTATAGGTGTCTTGCACTGACATCATGATCTAGCGGTTTCAAGCCAAATGCCGCCCGTCGGAGCGAGCTGGAGGACCAACAAACTCCACTTGCCGCCCGTGTTTGCCAGCTTATGGTACTTTTCCCTTACCAAATATATGTTTATCAGTATAAAAGATATACTGTTGTCTTTGGAAATGTTTGTTCTATAATATTATCAGATAAAAAACCGTAAAACACACTAAAGAAAGGCCATTATGAGACTCAAGAAATATGCATGAACTTGATATTCACCAACTCCAGCTCCCATTTAATATTTTGCTCGAAAACATTTTACATGGAGAATATCAATAGAAGCGGAATTTCATTAGCTTTCCATTGATATATTTTGTTTTCTGATATATAAATTAGAACCATGTATAAATTAGCGTTAACTAAATAAATAACCTCATCAATCGGGAAAAATTACCCGATTTCATGATGTTATTTATTTAGTTAACGCTAATTTATGCATGGTTCTAATTCATTTATCAGAAAACGAAATATATCAATGGAAAGCTAATGAAATTCCGCTTCTATTGATATTGTCCATGTAAAAAGTTTTCTCGCAAAATATTAAATGGGAGCTGGAGTTGGTGAATATCAAGTTCATGCATATTTCTTGAGAGTTTCATAATGGCCTTTCTTTAGTGTGTTTTACAGTCTTTTATTTGATAATATTATAGAACAAGCATTTCCGAAGATAACAGTATATATATCTTTTATACTGATAAACATATATTTGGTAGGGGAAAATTACCATAAGCTGGCAAACACAGGCGGCAAGTGGAGTTTGTTGGTCCTCCAGCTCTCTCCGACGGGCGGCATTTGGCTTGAAGACGCGTCTGTCGCAGCCACAACAAGGGCTGTGACGTCACGTGCAAGACACCTATAGGCAGAAATGTAAAAAAAAAAAAAAAAAAAAAAGACCCTGACTGGCTTGGACAAGTAATGACGTCATCAAACTTGTAATCAGTCACCAGCCAATGACAAACTGTTTCTAAAACTTCTCGACCAACCACAAGTCAACAAGACATTTGATATGGCCTTTAACCCGCAGAGTGCCGGCTAATTTTGCTCAGTGTACATCTGCCAGTGCCGGCCGGTTTTCAATTTATTTTTATTGGCCTAATATATGAATATGTGTGAAAAAAGAAGAAAAATGGTAAAAAAAAAAGGGAATCACCTTGTACATTTTCACTGAGAAATCGGTCTTCGATGGTCACGAGTGAAGTTGAAATTTTCAGTGTAGACACCGTAGAGTTTTACGTCTCCCGTCGAATGTTTATTTATTTTATACGGTTCTTTTTGTCTTTGCACGGACACTTTTTGAGTACTTAGAGTATATCACCATTGAGTATGGACTACTTTGAGCCACTCACAATAGTTTTGATGATGTACGCACACTCAGAAAACGAGATACGGACCCAGAAAGTACCCCAAATTTCACACGTTTTTTTTGTTTTTTTGAGGTCACATTATTTGCTTTTAAATTTATAACTATATTTGCATGTCACTTATTTTTATTATTTCACACACCTAAAATTTATTACTGCACATGATTTTACTGTCATTTTTCAGTAGTGTATTTGATTTCATGTGACACTATTTACTATTATTTATACGATTTACATGTCACTTATTTTTAGTACTTATAAAAATATAACTGTACATTATTTTACTGTCTTTTTCAGTAGTGTAGGAGTGTGTGGTACTCTTGGGAAGAAAGGGTGAATGCACAGTCCCACATCCAATCCTTGCACTCGTATCTCGTGTCTTTTTTTTTGGGTTTCAGCTCGTCTTGTGGTAGCCATACACACTTTACCCGCCCTTTGCCGTTTTACCCTTGTTTCGGTTGAGTCGACAGGGATATGAAGTGCCCTTGAGCTAAACGTGTGGGCATCTCCTCATTTCTTTGGTGTCTCTCGGGGCGTCTCCGGTCCGAGTGTTCAAGTAGCAACTCTCTGATGACCTCGAGGGTTACCTGTTCAGCACCTCTTTCTTCCCTGTCACATGTTGGTATAGAGCATGGGGGTTGGTAGAGTGCCAGGTCTAGGAGGTGAAAAACATTTCTTATACCACTTCATGGTTTTTTCCCGGGGGCAGTCAAATTTACGAGATCATGGCATCAGACTGGTCTACCTGCCTCATATTAAGGTTATATTGGGGCACAGGCTCGGGTTTCCACTGTCATTTCCTGTTTGTCCAGTCAACACTCTGAGTTTAAGGTGGGCGAGTGGACGACTGACGGTGTAGACAGGAAAATCTCTCGCGGCGAGTGGGTGGGAGGAGGGGTTTGGGGTGGTGGTGGTGCGTAGGCAGGAGGGTTTAAAGGGGTTGCAACACAAATATGAAGACGATGGTGCAGGCGTTTTTGCCGACAGGGGAAATTTTTAATTTCCTTTGTTGTGCCCTGACTGAGGGTGAAGGGGTGCCCACACGCCGGCGAGTGGGTGGGAGGAGGGGTTTGGGGTAGTGGTGGGGGTAGGCAGAAGGGTAAGGTATATGTGGTATGAATATGGAGCCAAATGGTGCAGTCCCTTACGCCGACAGGGAATTTTCATTTTCCTATGAATGCCCTGACTAGATTACGCGCGACCCCTTGTCGGGGGAGAGGTTGAGGTAGGGGGTTTGTGTTTGTAGGGGCAGGAAGCCAGAAGGGTAAGGTACATTTGGTAGAAATATGAAAGCCTGGGTGCAGTATTTTTTGCTGCTACAATATTTTCCGGAAAGTCCGTATATATACAAACCTGGCACTCAGCAGGTTAAAGGTCTGTCACACGGACCTTTTTTCTGTTAGTGTTAAAAGGGTGGCCGTGGAAAGAATGTTTCCCCGTCACTAGCTACCCCGCCACCTCACACCTTTAAATAACCCTTTTTTAAAGGGTGACACGCGGTACTACACTGACCTAAATAATGCGCGTGTATAAAAACCATCTCACCAAAATCACTACGATGTATAATAACTAGTAATGACGTAAAACCCTGCCCACCCTTGCTGGCGACACCTGCTCCGCCTGGCGCCCTCCCTACCTCTCAGGCAACACGCTGTTATCCGCCTCACCTGTGCCTTCCTGAAGAAGACAGGTCACTACCACACCTATGATAGCATCATAGATTCACCAGGATCGTAGGGCTCCTTAAGGGGGTCCTCGCAGCACTACAAACACACCAAGAAGGTGGAGGAAATCTCCGCATCATGATCTGCTGCCGGCTGCCGCTGCCAGACGTAGGACTCATAGTACTGTACACTACTCCTGTACAGTACTGTATACACTACCCTCCTGAGTTTCACCCCTTATCGAGTTTCGCGATCCTCGAGTTTCACGCTGAGTCCAAATTCTTATCATCCCGCTTTCGCGCATTATATCCCCGAGTTTCGCTTTTTTTTTTTGTGTGTTTTTTGTGTGTGTGTGTGGTGTGTGTGTGTGTGTGTGTGTGGGGTGTGTGTGTGTGTGTGTGTGTGTGTGTGTGTGTGTGCGCCTACAGCGCCATTAGGCAGTGACCTCCAGAGTGGGATGGTAGCCCTGGAGATTAACTTGAGGTTTGTGATGGTTGGCCCTCGCCCGTGGTGGCGCAGATAGATTTCTATAGTGACGCCTGTGATTAGAGGCTCATGCCGCCCCCTGTATCCTCCGATGCACTCGCAATCGAAGGTAGAGTTAATGGGCAGCGTGTGGGTGTTCTTGGGCCGCTCAACGTGCAGAGAAAGATTTTAATGGTTTTAACGCCCTCATCAAGGATCGAACTTGGATCACCGAGAACGCCACTCGGAGACTTCTTCTTCTTGTGACCTTTTCTGCTTAGAAATCACTTTGTAGGTCGTCTGTCAAGCTCGTGCTCGAGCTTGACATATATCTTGATGCTCCCCACTCTGCTACCGCCTCCCATAAAGACGTACGGACACGTCTTCCTTCCTTCCTCCCTTAGTATATTATTATAATAGGCTTAGTATAGCTTGTATGTAGTTTTGCTTTTTTTTTTTTCCATTTGTTTGTGTTTTTCTCTACAGAACAGCCGGTGTGGCATAAGTTTAGGTAACACCCCTCAAAAAAAGTAGCATTTTTACCCTACACCTCCGCCGTATCTTACTTGTTTACCACAAAATACTCCTTTATAGTGATTAACCATGATGTGTGTGGTACTGTGGTTTCAGGAGGTACTGGAGGAAAACCAGGAGAGAAGAGAGGAAGGCTTTGGGTGACAGTGTTATTGCCGTATAACACTGTCACAAAACCCATCAGCTGACAAGATATGTGTCAGGCCACTCACTCAGACCAAAACAGCATCCGCTGGTGACTCCCCAACTCAAGCTCAATCTCAAGCTCCTCTCCTCCTTCCTCTTCTCTACGTATGTTTGGCCGAAGCCACACCCCGGAAGCGGGTTTACAAACCCTAGGCTAACACCCAGTACCCATTCACTGCTGGGTGGACAGGGGCTTGGGGCATTTTCAGGATATTTTTTGGGGGAAAAAGTGAGTCTTATAAGCTGTAAAATACGGTAGGTACACGCCCTCAAGTTAACCTCCAGGGCCTACCATCCCACCCCTGGAGGTCACTGCCTAACGGCGCTGTAGGCACACACACCAAAAAAAAAAAAAAAAAAAAAAAAAAAAAAAAAAAAAAAAACCCGGACTAAATAGCATTTTTACGGGGTTTTATAATACCAGAGTTTCGCGATCCGCGAGTTTCGCGCTATGCCTCCGGAAGAAAGCAAGCGCGAAACTCGGGAGGGAAAGTGTAGTGTATTTTTACTGTAGATTTATTTATTTACATGATTTATCTTATGTTTATTAATATTTGCATGACTTAAAAATTCTATATTCACCTAGATTTTTATTATTTTTTTTTTTTTTATTATTTTATTTTATCCCTGCTTTTTCGGATCCTTGCATTACTCGGGCCACTCCTTGGCCCAATTAGTCCGAATACGAGAGGCTTACTGTATTATAATTATCAGATCCATCACAAAACCTCTTTAAACCCCATTTAAAGACCCCCCCGCGGGGAATGTGGCCTTTTTGCCACAACGGGACGCGAGTTTTCTGTGCCCCCATTGCATGGCATGGGCATGGCCCTGGGGCCTGGCTATGGTCCATGGCATGGCCATCCGTAGTAATATAAACACCAGGGGAAAACTGATGAGGAAAGCAATATGGGCAAGCTTTTTCCACCTCAGCTCCAAGGAAAAAAATGAGCACGCTCTGCCCCAAGGGAGAAGCCAAGCCTTCCTGGTGTTGGGTGAAGCGGGCAAAGCCAACGAGGAGGACCTGCACCACACAGCGAGAAGCAGCTCTACCTTGAAAAACTACCACAGGAGAAGCTTGACCTCATCAAGTCTGTTTATCGGGACCTGACAACCCTGACCTCCTTCACAGGTGCCTGAAAGGGAGAACACAAAATCCAAACGAAAGCCTCCACGCCAAGATTTGGAGAAAAGTCTCCAAGGATAATTTGCAGGGCTGCACAGGCCCATCTTAGTGACTCAAGCCACAGCCCTGGGGAACAAAATTTTGGCACAGAGACTCCTCCTTCCTCTGCTACCTGGGTTTTCCCAACTCGCCTCACCTCCTTTGGTCCAGTCCGTCACTTTCTGTGGTCCGGACTTTGGCCCGCGTTTCCCCCACACGTAGTATCTTAGATGTTGGGAGAAAAGCAATGGGGGTAAGCAAAACTAGGTGTTTTTTTTTTTCCCCTCATTCCTCTCTCTGCATCACATTCATACGGGGTCCCCTCACATTGAGGGGCCCCTGCCTCTCATTTTCTCTCATGTGTGGTCTCCAAAATTCTCCAAGAATTCTTTTACACTTTCAGCCACACGACTGTCACTCCTTCACTTAGCACACAACCCCAGCAGGTACTCCATCTGCCTATCCACACTCCTGTCTCTCATCTCTCGCCATTCTTCCACCCCCGACTTCTCCTACCACTACCTCCAACATCTTTGTTCTAGCATACTCATTAGGATGTCCCAAGATCATAGGGGAAAAAATGAAACATTTTTTTTCACTTGCTCGTGTTTACTTCTGTTCACACATGCATAAGAAGAGTTCCTGTGAAATTAGATGAAATTCGGAAAATTTTAGGGTCGCGACAAAATGAACAAATTTTTTAATAACCTTCAAAAACAAAGAAAAAACTCAAAACATCCCACATTTTTAGAAAAAAACTTATAAGGAAACCAAACAACAGTTTTCATTGTTTCCATTCAGAAAGCCTTCTTATGAAGGTCCTCCTTCTTTTCCCCCCCAAGTTTCCGATGGTGGTGGACTACCCGGAGGAGATACTTCTCCTGTGCGGCCGACTTCGTGGGCCCCGGGTAGCGCTGACTAGGGCGATGCCCCCTCCGCGGCATCGTTGACCACTCGGAGGCCAATGCCCGTTTCCGAGCGTCCTTGAAACGGTCGTCCTCCTCCCACAATGCCGGGTCCTTTGCCAGGAAGCCCTCGTCCGTGTCGAGTTTCTGAAAGAAGGACCGGGTCTTCAAAGTGACGAAAGGGCGAGAGGGAGGAAACATCGTCATCTTTTTTTCCCACCAATCGCTTCAAATTCCCTTTTTCGAGGCGGGGTTGTCCAATGCCTTGACCATCTGCTTCTTCTCCTCCACATCAAACCTTGAGTCGAAGAAGGGCCCGTCCCGCGTTTTCCTCGGAAACGTACCACAGGTGGCGTCGCAGGGGTTTTTTCTGCTGTCTTGGCAACGGTTTGGTCAGGGTATGTCTTGAGGATCTCGAGGGAAAAGCACGTCGTTCACGGAGCTTTCCAGAGATCGGTGCCCCATGCCATTGCTTCAGTACACCAAGCAACGAAATGGGCCACTCGTTCCAAATCCGGCCTTCTCTCGACCAGTCAGCGACAGCTGGGATTTCAGCATCTGAAGCTTGAGGCAGTAATGGCCTTGGCCATCCACCGGGCTTGATGGGAGCTCCAGGACGGCGGAATGGTTTGGCTGGACCTTCACCACCGAGAACAGGTAGGGAGACGAGAAGTTCTTCATAGTCCTCCCTGGGTTGTTCTTTGACATCAGAGCCTCCTTCAGGAAGGCCAATGCTTTATCCTTCAGCTTGCTGGCAGTGTCATTGGTGGGGAAGAAATCTACGAGGTCCTCCGATTTTCCACCGTCTCTCTGCCGAGGAATCCACGAAGGACCTCGATCACGGAGTCGTTTGAAGATTCCAATGGTCCCGGACCAGAGGGAAAACCGAGGCTGGCTTCGGGAAAACATCCTTGAGGATCACCTCATGGACATGATGGCGGCAGGCCAACCAAAGCAAGCTTCGTCCCAGTTCTTGCTCAATCCGAATGCAAGCACCTTGCACCATGCTAGTGTTCGAAGCCGTGGTGTCGAAACAGAAGGCATGATCTTGTCCTGACGCCCACTTCGTCCACCTCTTTTCAAGACCACTGCAGCCACGTTTCTGCCAGTCTAATCCGAGCTTTCCGGGACCCCAAGAAGGAGCTCGGTGTCATCTTCCCCTGTGAGGAGACGGCGATGCGGTCCTCTGTATCGCCAGAGAGGGGTGGGAAGGGTTTTCCCGTCCCAATTCAGGACCACCTCTCAGGTATCTCCTGGTTACCCCAGTTCCGTCTTCTCGGCGGCTTGCTCTCTCCTCGCAATTCGTGCTCGATGGACCGTGCTCTTCGAGACCGCCATACTCCCAATGTCCATTCCAAGAACTTGAGGGGGTAGCTGCGAACGTTGGACGTTGCTTTGCCGCACCGCAACTTCTCTTGATCTCAAGTTGAAATGAGGTTAAGATCCTTCACGGAGATCGATGGCGACTGTTTGAGTTTTTTCTCTGGCTTCGGGATCCATGACCGGTGATGACGTCGTCGACACAGGACTGCTGCTGCTGCTACAGCTTTGGGTTGGGATTTCCGCCCTTTCAGTCAGCCTGACAATGTCGCTGTCTTCACGTTCCCGAGCCGCTTGAGTCGAGTTCCGTGCTCGACCTGCTTCTCCACCTTCTTCGCTTTTCCGAGGTCAATTCCAGCCATGGATGATTCCCCTCTGTCTTCTCTCTGACTCCGTAGGAACTCCCTTTTCCTCGTCCTTCACGTCTGCCCGTTGGAGAGAGGGGAGTGTGCGAGGTCGAAGATTTCTTGGAGGTCTCCTTTGAAAATCTCCTCATCCATACATGTTTCGGCCTGTCTTTGTTTCTTGTTCTTCTTGAGGTCATTGTACCCTTTAAACCCGCTTTGACAGCTTCGTGCCGGCGTGTATTACTGTAGTTGTCGGGAAACCCGGCGCGCGACCAGAAGGGGAGAACCTTTTCCCCACCACCGCCTTCCTGCTCCCGCTCGCCGTCTTCCCCCATCTCCCGGTGGTGGTGGTAGTAGCGGAGGAGGACCTCTCCTTCGATGGTAAACCGGGCTCTGGTGATTTCATCGATTGGAGCCTTGTCGATCAGCCAAAATTACTAGCGGGTCTTGTTGCCATGTTGATAACCTGAGGGGAAAAAAAGTGGAATTTAAAAAAAATCCTGAAATTCGAGTCAAAGTCACCTGAATGTTCACTTTGTCGGGGCCCCTAAATTTTCATTCGCCCAAAATTTCAACGCAATACTGTTTTACTATGAGAGAACCGAATAACACACGAGCGTGCAACATTTCAAAACTTTTGCATTTTGGGACACCCTAATACGCATACCGTTCACATTCCAGTATCAAATACTCCACAGTTTCATCCACTCTTGTCTCACACATCACACACCTTTTGCTAACACCATTTTTCCATCTGTACATACGACTATTTTTAGCGATACTTGATCATGATCTTGATATTACCGTAAGGTATAAAATATTTCTCTGCACCGTCGAGTGGCCTAAGAACACCCACATACTGCCCATTAACTCTACCTACGATTGCGAGTGCATCGGAGGCCACAGGGGGGCGACATGAACCTCTAATCACAAGCGTCACTATAAAAATCCTGCCTGCGCAGCCATGGGAAGGGTCAACCATCACAGCCCTCGAGGGAACCTCCAGGGCCTGCCATCCCACCCCTGGAGGTCACTGCCTAATGGCGCTGTAGGCACACGCACACACACACACCGTAGTGTAGTGGTTAGCACGCTCGGTTCACAACCGAGAAGTACCGGGTTCGATCCCCGGGCGGAACGGAAACAGATGGGTTGTTTCCTTAAAACCCGAGCCCCTGTTCACCCAGCAGTGAATGGGTACCGGGTGTTAGCCGGGGTTTGTGAACTGCTCTCCGGGGTGCTGGCTTCGGCCAACGCAAAGCACTAAGGATGAATGATAAAAAAAAAAAGTTGATATGGAGACGGGGCCACACGAGCATTGCTCTGGCCCTGTTAAATACAACTAGATGAATACAACTAGATGAATACACAAAAAAAAAAAAAAAAAAAATCGTTACGATGCAGCGCGAAACTCGGGGAGATATTGCACGAAAGTCGGGATGGTAAGAATTTAGGACTCAGCGCGAAGCTCGCGGATCGCGAAACTCGCATAGCGTGAAACTCGGGAGGGTACTGTATTATCTACAGTACCCTCCCGAGTTTCGCGCTTGCTTTCTAACGAAGGCATAGCGCGAAACTCGCAGATCGCGAAACTCGGGTATTTAAAACACAGTAAAAATGCTTATTTAGTCCGGTGCGAGGTGTACCTACCGTATTTTACAGCTTATAAGGCTCACTTTTTCCCCCAAAAAATATCCTGAAAATTACCCAAGCCCCTGTCCACCCAGCAGTGAATGGGTACCAGGTGTTAGCCAAGGGTTTGTGACTCGCCTCCCGGGGTGGTGGCTTCGGCCAACACTACGTAGCGGAGAGGAGAGGAGGAGGAAGAGGAGGGAGGAGAGGAGCTTGAGTTGGGAGTCACCCAGCGGATACTGTCGGTGAAGCCTTTATTCCGGTGTTTTCCCACACACGTATTGTCCTACGAACGATACTTGATCTTGATCTTGATATTACAGGTGGCCTATTCTTCATAGGCCAGGCCTTTGAACCAGTGTTGCATAAAATAAGTAACACCTCGGAATAAGTAGCACCTGACCTCACCCCCCCACCGATTCTTACTTATTTACCACAAAATACTCCTTTGTAAGTGACTAACAAGGACGTGTGTGGTACTGTGGTTGCTGGAGGTACTGGAGGAGACAGGAAAGAAGAGAGGAAGGCATTGGAGGTACCGTAGAGAAGGGAGGAAAGCATTAGTGTAGTGATTAGTTAGTAAGAGCAAGGCATTGAGTGATCTAGCTCTGTACACGTCTTATGTCTATGTTAGTGTGCTTTTATGTATGACAAGGCAGGTGAAGGGATTATCTTGTTAAAAATTTCCATCTCTGTCTCTCTCGATTTGTCTTCTTCTGGTGACCTTTGACGCTTAGTATCGCTTCATAGGTTCTCTTCAAACTTCGTCTGCTTCGTTAACAGATTTGTCAACTCTTCCCTTGTCTATTTCACCTGGGATACTAAAGCATTTTCCTTTGTTTTGGTCTGAGTGAGTGATGGCGTCAGCTGATGATTGTGTTACAGTGTTATATGGCAATAACACTGTCATAATGCCTTCCTCTGTTCTCTCCTGTTTCCTCCAGTACCTCCAGAAACCATAGTACCACACACATCATGGTTAATCACTTATAAAGGAGTATTTTGTGGTAAATAAGTAAGGAATGGGAGCGGCATGAGCCTCTAATCACAGGCGTCAGTATAGAAATTCTGTCTGCTCCACCACGGGCGAGGGCCAACCATCACAGCCCTCAAGTTAGCCTCCAGGGCCTATCATCCCACCCCTGGAGGTCACTGCCTAACGGCGCTGTAGGCACATATGCACACACACACACACACACCAAAAAAAGAAAAAAAAAAAAAGAAAGAAAACTTGTACAAAGCAGCGCGAACCTCGGGGATATAATGCGCGAAAGTCGGGATGGTAAGAATTTAGGATTCAGCGTGAAACTCAAAGATCGCGAAACTCGCATAGCGTGAAACTCGGGGAGGTACTGTATTGTCTTTAGTATTGCTGTTAATGTTTCATGTAATATGTCTGCTTTTAAGCAGTTAAAGTACGAAAAGGGAGGTCAAAAGGGTGAACTCGGACCTCGTCAAAACTAGGCCTCACACAATACTGGTCCACTGGTCCACTGGTCATTGGTCCACACAATACTCACGGCCCAGGTGGGCCGTGAGTATTGTGTGGCAGCAGCCCGCAGGCGGGTGAGGGAGACATCCAGGAAGCAGTATGTTTTTCTTATCTATGGGTGTGTGTTGCTGGTATTTCGGGGTAAATTGTATGGGGGGGTTTATAACTAGTCAACGTTACTTGAATGATATTACTTGATTATGATTTGATAAAAGATTACAACTTAAATGGAGGATTTAACTTAGTCTTATGACTTCACTATGTGATTATAGTGTGACCACGTCTCACTGCGGAGAGTACTGAAATGGGGGATGTATTTAAGGGGAAAGGATAAGGGTTTAGGTTAAGGAGAAGTGCTGCCACCAGCCCCGGTGAGTAGTTTACTGGATTACTCCCTGGGCACGTTTGATTAATATTAATATTAGATTGATCTTGGTAGTCGTGATTGGTACGTGGAATTATACCGAATAAGGCTGACTCTTTTGGAAGTGTGGGGAATTACTGTCCTAACACAGAATAATCACCTGGGTTTTATAATAACACAAGAACTATATTTGCAAATATCATCCTATTTATTCATAGTGACATAGTATGTCTCTTGCTTGAGATCATATCCAACATATAAGGGTTAACACAATACCGGAAAAACTCTACTCGGATGTAAGAAAAACCTTTACACCCTGATGCAGGAAACTCTTCCTATGTGATGAAAGAAAGCTCTTATGAGCATAACTCTCCCCACTGGATCCTATTTAGTGAATTATCCTACACTTAGGTAACATACCGCTTAATATTTATAATTACACATGGAAGATAGATATATAGTAGAGAAAATGTGAGGGTAATAAGTTGTGTGTGTATTCATAAGACCATGTGGCTTTGAAGAGGACACGAGCGAGCCTAGGTGAAAGATGGGTTGAGACTCGCATTAATAATACTTATAAGGATGGGTAGACCTCCTTTACATTAGCGTAAACTAAACATTTGTTTCCCGTATTTGAAAATATAGATAACAAGGAAAAAAGGGGGGGGGGAACAGGAGCGCAGGCCAGCGACTTACCTAGGTGAAAGATGGGTTGAGACTGCCGTCTTGCGGCGTTACACCGCCCGAGGCAGAAAAGGGAAGTTGTTTGAATGGTCTCGCCGTGACATCAAATGAAGAGCTTATAATCCCGAAATAACTATTTAAATAATGAAAACTCGCGTACCTAAGAAAAAGCAGCCTATAATACAGACCTGTTACTTTGATATAGAAGAATTTAATATGCTTAATCTAATACCTGAGAAGGGTGTGATTTGTTGTCACGTCAAATGTCCGAACGCGTTTTCAGGGGTATGAAATATGGAGCATAGAAATTTGGTAGGCTTTCATTTTAGCGCGTATCTTTACTAACACGTCCATGTATGACCATAACCGATAACGATAGGGATTATTTTGAAAGACATTAAGAATCTGGGAGTGTTACTTGGTCTGACCAGATAGCTGGGGAAAGATGAAAAGATCTGAAATCATTAGTTATCATTGATCGCAGAATAATTATCACACGGATCTTGCCTCGCATACGGGATGTCGGGGGGGGGAGGAATGGAAAGAAGGAAGAAAGAAAATGGCGGAAGAAGGAAAGAAGATAAACAAAATGGTGGTTTGGAAGGAAGGACGATGAGTCACCCGTGAAACAAAGAGAAAAATGAACTACTTACAAGACAGCTCGGGAATTCTATGATAATAATTCTCATACTATCTCCCGAATAATGGGCATTACAGGTGCAGGGAGGAGTCTGAGCTGTAATGACCCATGGTGGTGGCACAGAGGGTGTCGCCTAACGAGATATCCCAGGTGAAGCGGCAGACTAGAGATATCATGTTTTACAATGGAGAACGGCAGCGGGAAGGGGGTGATGTTTACATCTGACGGCCATCTTGGCATCAGCAACCGCCACCTTGTTGTTGTTGACCCAGCTCTTGTTTTTTCTTAGTATTATGTATTACATCGGTGCCTAACTCTAAATAATTCATGGTAAATAACATCTGTTATCTATTATTTTATCTATTGTCTTTTTATTGCTGTTAATGTTTCATGTATAATGTCTGCTTTAAGCAGTTAAAGTATGAAAATGGAGGTCAAAAGTGTGAACTCGGGCCTCATCAAAGACTAATGGATAATTTTCCCATTGAAAGTACTATTCGTGTTTGACGAAATTTACTTTTGGCGATGGTTTGGCAAGACTAATTAAATCGGAAAACGTGAGGGCCCGTTTATGATATAATAAAGTGCTCATTAACAACGGGAAAAGTGCCAAAGGAGTGGAAGAGAGCAGATAGAGTGCCAATATACAAAAATGGGAAGAAGGATGAACCACTAAATTATAGTCCAGTGTCATTGACTAGCACAGTATGCAAGATATGTGAGAAAATAATAAAGAAGCAATGGAGGGAATATTTGGAAAATGAAGGTATAATAACAGACTGGCAGTATGGTTTTAGGAAAAAGAGATCATGTGTGACCAACTTAATAAGCTTTTACTCAAGAGTAATTGATACAACACAAGAAAGCGATGGGTGGGCAGACAGTGTATATCTAGATTTTAAAAAAGGTATTTGATAAAGTTCCACATGAGAGGCTACTTTGGAAATTGGAAAATATAGGAGGAATCAAATGGATGATCAAAACCTGGATGGAAAGTTATCTGAGAGGAAGAGACATGAGAACAATAGTAAAGGATGAAAAGTCTGAATGGAGCAAGGTGGGGTTTAGTGGGGTACCACAAGGATCAGTGTTGGCACCAATAATGTTCACGATATACGTCAATGACATGACTGATGAAATAAAATGTTATATTAGTCTATTTGCGGATGATGCAAAATTATTAAGAGAAATAAAAAGCTATACCAATTGTGAAACACTACAAAATTACCTGAACAAGATCTATAAATGGAGCAGAAGATGGAAAATATAATTTAATGTGAATAAGTGTCATGTGATGGAAATTGGAAAAAGCAAAATGAGATATAAATGGCCATATAAAATAGGAAATGAAGTAATTACAAAGGTTCATGAAGAAAAGGACCTGGGAGTGATAATGCAGAATAACCTACAACCAGAAAAACATATAAATAAATTATTTGGAGATACATACAGGATGTTAAAGAATATTAGAGTGGCATTTCATTACATGGACAAAAATATGATGAGAAAGATAATTACTACAATGATCCGACCAAAAATGGAATATGCTGCTATTGAATGGTCCCCATATAAGAAAAAACATGTGTAAAAGTTGGAGAGGATACAGAGAATGGCAACAAAGATGGTACCAGATCTAGAAGAACTTTCTTATGAGGAAAGGTTGAAGGAAATAAAGTTACCAACACTCGAGCAAAGAGAGAGAGGAGACTCAATAATATTTTATAACTGATACCTAAGATGGAAGAAACAGATAATGAGAGACTACGGACTTGAAAACAAATAGAAGGTCGATACACAAGAGGACATGCAAAAAAAAAAAAGGAAAAGTGAGAACCCTGAACAATATAAATAGGTACAGCTTCCCTCATAGAAATTTAGAAGTTTGAAATTGACTAAATGAGGAGGTGATATCAGCAAATAGTGTGCACCAGTTGAAAGAAAGACTGAATAATGCAGCTACGGAGACGGTACCACACGAGTGTAGTTCAGGCCCTGTAAAACACAACTAGGTAAATACACACACACACAACACATAACTGACATACGTAAAAACCTGCCTTATCACAATCGTATTTTATCTTGAATGATAAATCGTATGCTTATTGTTTGCCAGGTAAAGAGACCTATTCTTTTCTTTTTCCTTTTGTTTATTATATTCAGTGTGTGTGTGTTCTCTCTCTCTCTCTCTCTCCTCTCTCTCTCTCTCTCTACTCTCTCTCTCTCTCTCCTCTCCTCTCTCTCTCTCTCTCTCTCTCTCTCTCTCTCTCTCTCTCTCTCGTCTCTCTCTCTCTCTCTCTTCTCTCTCTCTCTCTCTCTCTCTCTCTCTCTCTCTCTCTCTCTCTCGCTCGCTCTCTCTCTCTCTCTCGCTCCTCTCCTCTCCTCCTCCTCTCTCTCTCTCTCCCCTCTCTCTCTCTCTCTCTCTCTCTCTCTCTCTCTCTCTCTCTCTCCTCTCTCTCTCTCTCTCTCTCTCTCTCTCCTCTCTCTCTCTCTCTCTCTCCTCTCTCTCTCTCTCTCTCTCTCTCTCTCTCTCTCTCTCTCGCATTGATCATGTGTAATTAAGTGACACACAACACACAAATTATATCAATATGAGTTAAGGAAGTATGTGGGGCTGAACACGTGGATGATAAAAATTATAATACTAATTGCAATTCCCCTTTTTTTCAATCAGTTGCATTAATTATATCAATGGAATGCATTTTCATTCAGAATCTTATGCATGAGAAGGAATTCTTAAAATTTATTCATTAAATACTGTAGTTTCTACCGTATGCAGTAGGCTCTTCAGGATCTTTTTTTTTGCCATGTTTTTGGAACCAAATATACTTTCAAACTATTTCCACATTTGATGGTAAGAAACTTTATATCATGATGGTTTTGAATTGCCGGGACTGTTATATATCTGGCCACCAAGATTAGCCGCATATCCGTTATCCGGTTATCCGGCCAAGAGGAATTTGCCGGATATCCAGTATTCGGTTATCCAGCCAAAAACACTATCTGATACAACCCTATTTGAAATACATGTCTTAGCTATGTCAATTAGTACCATATTTAAGTATATATTGGCATTAAAAGACATAATATTTAAAGATATGCTTATTTCTGTATATGGTAAAACTTTAGAGTCGTTCCACCCTTATTAGTGGGAGCTTTTTCTTCAGACCTTCACAGATCCTTTCAGATACTTCTAAAACGTAATTATGAAGTGGGAGAGAGATGCCCCCTTCTCTCCCCCTCCCCCCTAAACGATCCCCCCTGGACCCCTAAAAAAAATATGATTAATTTTACTGTTCTAACCTCACTATAACCTAACCTAACCTCACCAATAACCTCCTAGCGAGATCCCCCCCAAAACAATTTCTAGCAAAACTATTGTTGAAAATAAAGATAGATACATGTATAGGCGTGTAGCTGCTACATATGATTTAGATGAAAAAGCACGCAAATGTGCAATAGACCTTCCTTGGTGATTCAAAATTATTGGGTAAACTTGCTGGTGGTGGAGTCATAGATATTGATGCAGTGTACCATGCAAACTCCAAGCTGTGACTGACATAGCAAATGGTATATGTGCAGGTTTGAGGCAGAAAAGACTGTCTGTCCCATGAGTCTGAAACAAGAGCTGTTCAATGTGTTTCAATGTTTATAAGAATATAAGAAAATAAGGAAGCCACAAGAGGCCGCGAGACCTACATGAGTTGGTTCCTGTTTAATGTACAAATATGCCAGCTCTGTCATTATAAATGAATTGATATTTAAGTCATATTGAGATTAATTTATGTATGATGCCAATTCAGCTGGCACAGAGGTCGGCAACCCAGAATTCGAGAAGAGCCAGTTTCTTCAAACTCGGCGGAAATGCAGTGTTGATGGAGCTGCAGTGTAAATTATGAATTAAAATTATGAAACAATAAAATGTTCCTCCTCTGTAATACCATATGGGAGTTAAATATGCCTACAGACAAGATAATCAAATACACTTTGATAATAATAATAATAATAATAATAATAATAATAATAATAATAATAATAATAATTAGTAGCACAAGAATTCATCCCAATATTTTCTTGGAGACCTAGGACCTAGGTCACATACGCTATTGTACTGTGGCTATCTATGCCAGAATTGTATCTCTTATTATTTTCTCTATGATAATTTGTACATTTTTAAGTAGGTGGCAGGAGCCGCACAGGTCTCTTGAAAGAGCCGCATGCGGCTCCGGAGCCGCAGGTTGCCGACCGCTGAGCTACCACAATATCATGAATATTTATATTGTTGATATCAGTTTCATCTGATGACTGCAAAACATTTTTATGTTTCTCATACGCCGATTCTCAGCGCCGTTAGGCAGTGACCTCCAGG
>JACEEZ010019665.1:0-20000 GCA_016584305.1 Chionoecetes opilio
ATTGGGTGGTGAATTGCGTCTAACATACATTTCTACATCCATGATTTCAGGAAAGTTAGAAGGGGCTATCTGGTGGTGGTGAACAGGTGGTGGGCCTTAGGGCCACCAATAGCCCTCCGCAGGAGCTAGCCAAAAAGTCCGCCCGGAGGGCGGCTTTGCGGCTAGTCATCTATAATTTCCATCCTTTTCTTTCTTTTCAAAATCCTACACGTCCTTCATCTATCATTTCCATTTATTTTCTTTCTTTTTTAACTCCTTCGCGTCCTTTATTTATCATTTCCATCCATTTTTTTTCCTTTTTTCATACCTACACGTCATTCATCTATCATTTCCATTGACCTATATTCTTTCCTATTATCCTTTACACCTGTATGTCCTTTCTACGACATCTCCATACAAAGAAAAACAAATATATGTGGATAAACACTCATCAGTAATCTGATACCACAGGAAGCCATTACTTTGAACTTGCATTATTTGAGTAGTATCTCGGAATATCGACCTGTTGCACATGGGCCTGAACTTATTTGTACCAATGATTTTTTATTCATTTAACGCTAATTTATGCATGGTTTTAATTAATTTATCAGATAACGAAATATAGCAATGGAAAGCTAATAAAATTGCGCTTCTATTGATACCCTTCATGATAAAAGTTGACTCGCAAAGTTTTAAATGGCGAAGAGTTAAGTGAATGCATATTTCTTCATAGTCTCGTAATGCCATTTCTTTAGCGTGTCTTACTGTTTTTTATTTGATAATATTATAGAACAAACATTTACGAAGATTACAGCATATCATATATACTGATAAACCAGTCTATATGATAGTCCATAGACCACTATATCTCTTTGTCGGGGCGCCCCGCAGGCCCCTATGCAGCCCCGCAATTCAAACATTGTCGCGTGTGCAATCCAGGTATACAGTGGTCTATGCCACAGTCTAATAGGGATAACATTATGGACACTCGTAACATAACCATTATAAACTCTCACCCCACGACCCAATATTCCTTGAAATAATATCCCTCCTAGACGATAATAAAATTACTCGAGGATATACCAACAAAAAGTTTACTTCACTTTATATAAATGTGAAGATATTTTTTGATAACCAATATATCTACATGTCTTTTTTTTTTTACAAGGTAAAAAACCCTAAACCTCTTGCTGCTTACTGACTGATATTTGATGCCAGGAGAAGGGAATATTACGCTTCTTCTAATTTCAGTTGTATTTTTATCATAGTTAACCCTATTATCAGGTAACATAGACATAATTTTAAGTATGAGACCTTAATAAGATAGAATGAATTTTCGCCTGGTTGAAAAAAATGGACTATAGGTTAGGCCTTTTTTAAACTTGATCTTATTTTAAACTTGGTTCCTTCGCGCCCTTTAAACTGCCAAATATTTACTCTAGTATATTTTTGTGGTTATCAAATTTTTTCTTACATTTACATAAAGTGAATAGGAACGTTTTGCTGTGATATCCTCCAGTAACTTTTTTTCGTCTATGAGGATCATTGTTTCAAGGGTATTGGGTCGTGGGGTGAGGGTTCCTAAGGGTTACGGGTTAAGGGTAAGGGTTAAGGGTTCCTAAGGTTATGTTACGAGTGTCCTAAAGGTGAATGACTCTGAAGGTTTGGCATTGCCCCGTCAGCCTCACTTCGCTTCTTATTTGTAGAATAAGCATTTATTTTGTTTGTTATTTACAAACCTAACGCCATTATTATTCATTGTGCCATGGGAAATGGGGTTAAAAAGACTCAGAATGGGGAGATCTACACGATGAGACAGGTTAGCATTGTCGGCTCGAGGATGACCTAAGCCATAATAATACCCAACATTAACCCTTGAGGCCCAGAGCACAATTTCCATTGTAATTTGGCAACCATTACAACCCATTATGATGAATGCAGGCTGAGCAATATTCCATGGATGTGACCTGTTGTTCCACTGTCAAATTTTGGTATATTACGCTACTTTTGGGTAATGGCTAACAGCCCGAAGTATAGCACAAAGGAAAGACCTGGGCGTGAAGGGGTTGATGATAACAGTTTGGTTTTTGATGAAAGAGAGATCCATAATTAGTACAAACAATTTGTACTTCATTGATTCCTCTGCATCGTTTGCAGCATACCCTTTAACTAGTAATAAAAGCATAATATAGTGATATAGTGATTAATATAGTAATATATTGAGTGATATAATGTAGTAATATAGTAAAAATAGCATATAACGGCTCATAAGTGGATTCCAAAGTAAAAAGTTTTCATCCCACATTGACGAAGCTCAAAAACATACATCTATACTCAGGCAGGGGATTCCCAACCGGGGTTCCGCCGACCATCACCACGAGGGGTTCCGCGAGAAACCGTAAAATAAATATGTGCTATTACAAATGACCGTGTCTTAATTCATAATTCATAATTTTCCTACTCAAAAAACACGTCACAAACACTTTCCAGACACCAACATACTCGTACGTTGTCAGTCATAAAATGTATATAGTAATGAAGCAAATATATGCATAGAATTAAGAAAAAATAGTGTTATTGCCGGTGCGGGATACGCCCTTCATTCCTACTCCGCAATTTTGGGCGACACAGGGGTTGGGTAGGAGGGTGTAGAGTACCTGTATTAGAGTACCTGTATTATATAAGTAGCGACAACTCGATTTGTGGGCGCCATCTTGGTCCCAAAGGGGCCCTCCTCTTTTCACCAAGACCCGGGAAGTTCTAAAGGCATTACCCCGAAAGTATATCATGTTATACATGTATGAAGGTAGACTGTTAGATCTTCGGAAATGTTTGTTCTATAAGATTATCACATAAAACATAGTTAAAACACATTAAATAAAGGTCATTATGAGACTCTGAAGAAATATGATGAACTTAACATTCATTTAAAAACCCTCGCCCGCCCATGTATAATTTTGTGGGACAGCTTAAAAGATGGCAGATATCAATACAAGCAGAATTTAATTAGCTTTCCATTGACATATTTCGTTTTCTGATACATACAATATACCATGCAAACTTTAAAGGGTTTTAACAAAATAAATTGCTCTTCCCCGCCTCCTCTCTCTCTCCGTGAAAGAGAGAGAGTATAAGTGAAAGAGAGATGAGTGAGAGATATGAGAGTAACCAAAAAAACTTTATAATTCTCTCTCTCAATAATATATAGAAAAAAAAAAAAAAATATATAATATATATTTTAATATTTAAAGAGATAATTTGAAAAAGGTTTTTGGTTACTCTCTCATCTCTCTCCCCTATATCTTCACTCCCTCTCTCTCTCCTCCCACCCACCTCCCTCCTCTCTCCTCTTCTCTCTCTCTCTCTGGAAAGAAGAGGAGAGAGAGAGAGAAAATGAAAGAGAATAAAGAGAGTAACCAAAACCTTTTTTCAAATTCTTTTTCTCTCTCTCTCTCTCCTCTCTCTCTCTCTCTATTTATTATATATATATATAATATATATATATATATTTTATATATATATATATAAAATTTATATATAATATATATATATATTTATATATATTTATTATATATATATATATATAAAATATTATATATATATTATATATATTATTATATTTATATATAATTTAGAGAGAGAGAGAGAGAGAAAAGAGAGAGAGAGAGAGAGAGAGAGGAGAGAAAAGAGAGAGAAAAGAGAGAGAGAGAGAGAGAGAGAGGGGAGAGAGATGGAAAAAATTTATAAAGGTTTTTTGGTTACTCTCTCATATCTCTCACTCATCTCTCTTTCACTTATATCTCTCTCTCTCTTTCACGGGAGAGAGAGGAGAAAAGAGAGAGAGAGAGAGAGAGAGAGAGAGGGGAAGAGAGAGAGAGAGAGAGAGAGAGAGAGAGAGAGCAATTTATTTAGTTAACCTTAATGTTTGCATGGTATTATTGTATGTATCAGAAAACGAAATATGTCAATGGAAAGCTAATTAAATTCTGCTTCTATTGATATCTGCCATCTTATAAGCTGTCCCACAAAGTTATACATGACGACGAGTTTTAATTGAATGTTAAGTTCATCATATTTCTTCAGTCTCATAATGACCTTTATTTAATGTGTTTTACTATGTTTTATGTGATAATCTTATAGAACAAACATTTCCGAAGATAACAGTCTATCCTTTATACATGTATAACATGATATACTGCGGGGTAATGCCTTGAGAACTTCCCCGGGTCTTGGGTGAACGAGGAGGCCTTGGCCCCAAGATGGCGCCCAGTAGCGTTTAACATAGGGCCAATGAATGGCGTTACCCTCTTTATAAAGATACCCTAGGAGGGTGACGCAACCCCGTACGAGTATCATACGTGTCACGAGACCCAGACCAGCCGTTCACACATCTTCCTTCAGTCAGTTTTGAGCAGCGCAACCGAGTGAAACGTTGTGTTAATTAATCTCACCAGTTAATATTAGTTTGATAAGGGGTTTTTAAAGATGAACATGTTTTAAATATTTGAAAAGAAAGCATGTCAGTGGAGAGGAGGACAGTGACGAAGAATCACAAATACCACAGCCAAATACGAGTAAAGGAAAAGTGAGTGATGTTAAAAAAAATCGCCTATACAATGACAGTTATCTGGCCATTGGCTTCACATGGACTGGAGGATTATAAGTTTTTGAAAAGAAGGTAACCATCAGTGATAAGGCCCAAGAAGCAAGCTATTTAATGGCTGAGCTAGTTGCCAAGAAAATGAAAAGTCACACTATTGCAGAAAGCCTAATAATGCCTGCTTGCAAAATAATTGTGAGAACAATGCCAGGTGAAGAAGCTGAAAGTGAATTAAGCAAGGTTCCTGTTTCTGATAATACAATTAGTAGGCGTGTGGATGACCTGTCCAACAATATTTCTGGTATTTTGTCTGAATACTGCAAAATAACAACTTTGCTCTCCAAATAGATGAGACAACTGATATAACTGGTAAAGCTCAGCTGCTGGCATTTGTAAAGATTTGAAATGAAGGTGAAAAAATGGGAAAATTATTTTTGCTGTAAAGAATGCCAGAAACTACCAAAGGCCACGACATTTTCAACATCTTGTCTTCTTACCTGGAATCTTGTGGTTTGTCATGGAACCGATGCGTTGGAATCTGCACTGATGGTGCTCCCTCAATGATTGGCTCAGTACAAGGCTTTGTATCACGCGTGAAAGAAAAAAGCCCTGAAGTCATAACAACTCACTGCTTTCTCCACCGAGGGTAAAACTTTGGAAGAAGTCCTTCACCCCTATCTTTTTTTCTTCCCCCTATAGCCAACAAGCCTGGGGAACTGGCGGGAATACGGGGTTTTTGGGTAGGGGAAGCAAATATAAGTGATTTATGGCTCCCAAAAAAATCATCAAAGTCACTATATGTAAAAATCTAACCTAACCTAACCTAAACCACAAAGTATACCTAATCTCACCTAACCTAACCTTAACCACAAAGTATACCTAACCGAACCTTAACCACAAAGTATACCTAACCTAACCTAACCTAACCTTAACCACAAAGTATTTCTAACCTTAACCACAAAGTATTTCTAACCTTAACCACAAAGTATACCTAACCTAACCTTAACCACAAAGTATACCTAACCTAACCTAACCTTAACCACAAAGTATACCTAACCTTAACCACAAAGTATACCTAACCTTAACCACAAAGTATACCTAACCTAACCTAACCTTAACCACAAAGTATACCTAACCTAACCTAACCTAACCTAACTGGACTTAGAATTTTTTGAGACACCATATTTCATAGCGGCCGTGTGGGTTAACCAAGGCTGAGCGCACGCTGGAACCTTTACAGATGTGAAGTACAATAAGCATACAATACAGTGCGGTAGTTGATTTCAGTCAAAGCCGGAAGGATGAGTTCCAAAGTATTTCCAACTTTATAAAGCAGCGCCCTCTGAAGTCTCGCATATTTGCAAGGTTGTGTGAAAACATGCAAAAAGATCACGTGACGCTTCTCCAGCACACAGAGGCTCGATGGCTTTCGAGAGGTAAAGTTTTGACAAGGGTATTTGACTGCGACGGAACTGCTGCTTTTCTTCAAAGAGATAATAATCCAGTTTCTGTGAATGTCTTTAATCTACAAACTGGCAAATGAAACTAGCAAAATTTAGCAGTATTTTCAGCATTTAAAAAACTTGAACACCAGCATGCAGGGTGCGAAGGAAAACATTCTGACTTCCACAGACAAACTTCTTGCATTTAAGAATAAACTCGCTGTTTGGAAAAAGCACCTTTCAAGAGGAAACGTCGAAATGTTTCCACTCGTACTTCAAGTTCAAACTCAGACTGAATATGAAAATGTCATTCCATTAATTACAAGTCATTTGGGATCACTGTCAGAAAAACTTCCTAAGTACTTCCCCTACTTGTCATCAGATGCGTATGACTGGGTGAGAAACCCCTTCACTGAGTTCTCACCAAGTACAGAAAACCTACTTAGTCTGCAAGAAGAGGAAGAACTGAGTGAACTACAGTGCGATCGAACCTTGAAAATGAAATGTAATGAAGTATCACTTGACAAGTTTTGGATTTCAGCAAAGCAAGAGTATCCTGTCATCTCAGTAAAAGCATTGGATGTTTTACTCCAGTTTTCAACTTCTTACCTGTGTGAACAAGCTTTCTCATGCCTCACCGTCATTAAAAGCAAATCAAGAAATAGTCTTCAGTCTGTCGAGGAAGAACTGCGTGTGTCTGTCAAAAATTCGGCCAAGAATTTCACAGGTACGCAAAGAGAAACAAGCCCAAGTGTCACACTGAAGATTGACTTATTAATGTGAACTCTCATGACATGTGATGTAATTGTAGATTTCATATGAATTATATTGCTCAAGAACTTTTCTTAAAAAAATAATATATATATATATATATATATATATATATATATATATATATTATTTAAGAAAAGTTTGAGCAATATAATCATATGAAATTCATTACAATACACATGTCATGAGCATATATTATATATATATATATATAATAATTATATATATATATATATATATATATATATATATATATATATATTAGTATACTATATAATAGGGGTTCCTTGGAATATGAAAAATTATTACAGGGGTTCCTCCAAGGTGTAAAGGTTGGGAATCACTGATCTATATAGTATTGCCATAATAATGTCACTGCCGTAGAAAATAAAAGGCAGCGAAATTATCCTGGGTCGAGAAAATATACTTAAATCACGAGCCATTTATTAAAGGACTACGTTAACTACAAGAAAGAAATGAACGAAGGATAGAAATGGGAAATATAATTAAGAATCCAAGCCATGCACGTCTTTGGTAGCGCTGCGGCGGCCAAGTGACGAGGTGACAGTGGTGTGACGACGGCTGACTTCCTTCCCTCCTTCCTCATATAATCATGTGTTCCCTCCATCCTTCCACAGCCAACACATCCCTCCCCTCCATCACACAGCTGGAAACACGGACCCAATCCTTCACCAGGCTGTGCCGCTGTACTATACCAAAGGCGAATTTTGGTGAAGAAGCCGTAAGAAGCCGGCTTCTTGCAGCTTGCGTTTTCTGTTATGGCGGGGCACTTTTAAGAAGCCGGCTTCTTACGGATTGGCCCAGCTGGTCAAGCCGTAAGAAGCCATAAGAAGCGAGAGCCAGGGCTCGCTTACCACGGCTTCTTCCCGCTTGTTGCCGTGACGTCAGAGATAACAACAAATATGGCGGGGAGGGCAGAGATTCTGACACAGTGAGTATCGTCGTAGAAATACTGTAATTACAGATAACAGGACACAAGTAAACACATAGATGTACATTCAGAAGCATGCACTTACCTTAAGACCACGGACAAGAATATACAAGGTTAATGACACGACAGGACAACTTTAAAAACTGGTGAAAGAATGATCATGTCTTATCAGGCTGACGATAGGCCTAGCTGCGACGTAGTAGTTTTTGCTGAATTTCGCTGATAATATGGCACAAATTAGCCTGATTTGTACATTTAGTAGCACGGGCTAACTTCGGACCACACTAATAGAGCTAAAATGGAATGAAAAGGGGGATAGGAGAACGTCGATCGTCTGGTGAAATAACTTTCTCTAGTCTTTAACCATAACACCAGACGTTGTTTTTCTAATTTTACTAATTATGCAATCAAAACCAGACCGGAAACGTTTTCGCTGATTCATTATGCTCCAATTTTGGTTCTTAGAGATCTCTCACACTTGTTGAGAACGTGAAAATGTTGGAACTCTCGCCGACGGAGACGAGAGTACCATAAACCTTCACCATCATCCGAATTCCACCAAAAAAACATTGCAAGATATCTTAAGTATGCATTACATTACTGTTGACGGACATGAACAATATTAATGTGTAGGTAGAGGTGCTGATAGGTATTTTGGAAAAAGGACTAGCATTGCGTTGAGGGAAAAACTTAAGAACAAAGGGGTCCACGGTAAGCTGACCCAAATGTTGGCTCTATGTGTTTACTTACTGTCCTTAACACATCTGTTTAGATTTTAATGAGTGGGCCCATCCTTACTTTGCCTACTGGCCGATATTAAATTTCAGGTTCTTGAGAAAAACTAAGTCCAGTAGGGTTAGGTTAGGTCAGGTCAGGTTAGGTTAGGTTAGGTTAGTGCACAGCCCGATGTGCTCGAGGGGGGGTGCTAGGTTAGGTCTGTAGAGTTTTGTCATCTTTAGATTAAAGGCTCAACCTCCTATCTTCTTCTTCTTCTTATAGACAACAAGCTTGGGGACATGGTGGAAAACCCGGGGGTTTTTTTTGGGGGGGGAAGCACACATAAAAAGGGGAAATTTTGGGCCCCGATAAAGTCAAATGAACTATGGAAATTTCCCTAGTTTTATGGATTTTTTTTGTGGGGGCCTTTATTTCATATTTAATATATTAGGGGTTGTGCCCCCCCAAACCAAAACCCCCCGGGTTTTCCCAAAACCCAAGCTTGTTTCTATAAGAAGAAAAATAGGGGGGGGAACCCCCCTTTTTTCTTAAAAATTTACCATATATATATATATAGAAAAATATATAAAATATATATATATATAATAATTATATATATATATATTTTGGGTTTTTTTCTTATATTTTTGGTTAATTAGTATTTTTTTATGAAAAAAGGGTTAAAGGCTATTTTTTTGGTGGTACCTGATTTTTTTTTTAAACTAAAATTAATGGGGGTAATGATGTACTCTCGTTTTGACGAAAAAATTTGGGGGAGGTGCGGGGTTATTTTTTAAATCCGAGGGGACCCAAAATTTTTTGGGCATTAACAAATTGTGGCCCTTTATATGGGGGTAAAAAGTTCCCTTTTTTCCGACTAATTCCGTGTATCGTAAAATTTTTGTCCGTTCCTCTTAGGGAAAGTTCGTATATTTTAAACCTACATCAGCCATCCCCAAATCTACACGAATCCCGGGAAAAAAAAAAAAAAATTAAAAAAAAAAAAAAAAAATCTAAAACCCGACAACGCATATCCTGAACTTATTCGGAAAAAGCAGCACATCCCGGGACTGGCAAAAAAGTGTTAAAACCCCGATATTTGTTATAAAAAGGGGGTCCCGAAAAAGGCGGGGGTTTTGGGGTGAAATACCTAAACTTTGAAAAATTTACTCCCGGAGCTCATGTATATACCAAAGCTTTTCGTTTTGGGCATTAAAGTAGGGATTGGGTTTAGGGGGTCAAAAAGGGTTTTCTCCCTTAGGGCCCCAATAAAAAATTATGAAACTATTTTTTAGAAATTGTTTTGTTAAATATGAATGAAATCGTATTTACTGGCTATTTTGGGGTTGGGAAAATTTATCTGACCAATCAGTTTACACGGGCCCTTTTTGCATTAAAATCTGGGGTTTTAAAAAATACTTTTTTTTTTTATTGTATGTTGGATTTTTGCTTCTTTTTATTAATTTTTACTTGTCCTTAAAAAACTTCAAAAAAAGGTACCATCAACAACATACTTTTTTTAAAATTTTTTGGGCTTTTCCTTTTGTATTTTTAAACCCCTGTTTTTTCTAAAGGGGGGCAAATTGGAAAAATTTTGGATAAACTATGAACTGACTATTGTCATGTATGAACAAACACTCATAAGCTGTCTTTTCTCTTTTTCCCTTTCCCATAAAAGGGTTTAAAAATTTCTGCAATATAACGGGTCTATGTTTCAGGTATGATGTCCCGGGTTGCATGAAGTGTTATCCGCCCGAAAAATAAAGGGAAACTCTGAGAGGAGGAAAAAGGGGGGGAGTAAAAAAATAAAAAAATACCCTTATTTCCATGAAACATGGTTTTTACTATCAAACTTCCCTCCCAGATGTTCTTGCAATATATACTAAAAATTAAACTTTTTTTTGGAAAGGGTCCACGCAAATAAAAAAAAATCCTAAAAAAAAGGGCCCAAACGAAACTTTTAAAATAAAATTAAATTTATAACTTTAAAACAATAAGAACTAAAAGTCACTTAAAATATCTTTAAAAAAACTACAAACATATCAACTGCTTTTTTGTATGGGGAAAAAAATTTAAATATTTCACTTAGGGCCCAATTAAAAGTAAATTTAAAAGTAAAACCCTTAAAATTTGTAACTTCATAATTATGAGGGCCTAAAGGAAAATTGTTCCCTATTTTAAGGCCTTTTTTCCATTTGGAGGGGTTCTGGCACCATTTTTTTTCTGGCTCTTGGGCACAAAAAGGTTTTTTTAGCGGCCTTTTGTACTGGCGTATTTTCCTGCCAATGGAAAACTAATCCCCTCCGGAAAAAACCCATTGACAGCCTTAAAAACAGCAAACTTTTTTCATAAATATATGGGTTTTTTAAATTTTTAAACCCATTTTTAACTCTTTTATGATAGGAGTAACGTGTTTCCTTCTTTTTTTAGCTCCCCCAAATTAGTATTTAGCGCAATTTTTTGGGCTTTTTTTAAAACGCTAAAAAAGAAAAGTTGAGAAAAGTTTTTTGTTGAGTCCCATATCCCCTACAGAAAATTCTTTTAAGCGGGGAAAAGAGAGAGAGAGAGATTAATTTAATGCCAAAAAAATTGGGCCAAAGAATAAAAAACCCCCCCCCCTATTTTCCAAGAAAAAATTATAAATCACCCCAAACCCCCAAAAAGGGGAAAACCCGGCACGGGGGCGGGCAATGAGGCCCAGTTAAAAAATCCCTCATTATACCCCCCCCTTTGGCCATCAGGTGCAGCAGGTAAAAAAAAAATAAGCCCACAATGTGGAACTCGCCCACCAGCCCCATATGATTTTCCGTGGGTTGCCCACCTCTTTCCTTCCCCCTTTTAAATATCCTTGGTTTTTTGGAGAAAAAAAACCCTTTTAATGTGAAGGATATGTTTTTGTGTCCATTCCCCTTCGTCATTTCAGTTATCGAAAACCCTTTTTAAAAGGGCTTTCATTCGGGGTAAAAACTTTCGTCATTGTGGTTGTTTTGTTTACAGTTTTCCTGTGAGCGCCGAGCGGGCGAGCCTCGAACACCACTGTCAGCCTTTCTGGCAGGCAGAAAACGAGAGAAAAGCCGCAAGAAACCCTAAGAAGGCCGGCTTCTTTTCGGGTTCTTTCAACCCAAAATTTGCCTCAAAAATTTTTAAAACCCCGGCAGTTTGAACTTTGAAGGTAGCGCGTCCCACTCCCGCCATCCCCTCCCTCCTCCCACACTTCCCTAACCTTATTTTTTGGCCCTCCCCGGCCCCTTTCCCCCGCACTGGCCCGCCCCGGGGATGGCGATGAGGAGGGTGTGTTTTTAAGGAAACCTGGCACCGTGAGCGAGGGAAATTTTAATCCTGGAGACGCAAACACCGATTTTTCGGGTTTGAGGGTTGGGGGTCCATGCCCCCCGGCGAGTGAAATTGACTGAGGCTCGCGCAGTGATTTGAAAGAGTCACTAATCCGTGTTCTGACGACGTTTTCTTTCTTTCCGGTTTTAACTCATTGTAATGAACTCAACAGTAGTCCTTATAAAAGTGTTGTGTTTTTATACTTTGGGTACTTATCGAAAGTCATTGTTTTTGGTTTATTTAAAAAAAAAATACAATTTAAGGAAATTTTTTTTTGGGGGGCGGAAAAAGAGCGCCCCCTTGGGGGCCCCGGGCCCCACAGGTGCCGTGGTGGGCCACAGAGAGACCAAAAAATTTTAAAACATCATTTTCCCTTTTTAACATTTTTTTCTATATATAATGTATTAAAATGTAATTTTTTCCCAGGGATAAAGTGAAAATATAAAACCATGGAATAGGGGACGTGAAAAAATGTGTTTAACCCTTTTAGCCTTTGACCATATTTTTTTGGTATTAAAGCTTTTAAAGTGACGGAATTTTTAAAATTTTCTTTCAAAGCAATTCAAAGAAAAGTTTTCCCCTACTTTTTTCCATGACCCATCCTTATCAAAAATCACCCGCGTTGACGATGATCCGGAGTATATTTTTACCACCATCCCCAGGAAGTCATAGGGGTCGGTAAAGGATTTGCAAAAAATTTGGGGGAAAGTTAGGATGTCTTCCTAAAGCTGATAAGTAGTGCGAGGCCCGAAAGTAAGGTTGAATGAAGGGGGGGGGGGGATTTTATACATAAAAAAACACTATGGAAGGGGATAGGACCTGAATTTTTTGGAAAAGAAAAATAAAGTCTGGGTTTTAACATGGGAAGGTTTTATTGGGGGCTTGAAAAAAAGAAGAAAAAAAAAAAAAAAAAATATATATATATATAAAATATATATCTATTTTATAATATAAATTTCTAATAAAAAAGCGAAAGGTGGGCTGTTTTGTGTGTGTGGGGTGGTGGGGTGTGTGTGTGTGTTGTGTTGGGTGTTTGGGGTGTGGTTGGGTATAGGTTCCGCCCCCGTGGCGCAAACACCCCCATTGGAAAATTTTTGGAATCAGGCTACCAGGGGAAGGGCATAAGCCCCTTATGAGATTTATCCATTTATTTTTTTCTTTTTCCCTTTTTTTTTTGCAGCCATTAGCGGGAAATTTTGAAAACAAAAGGGGGTTCGAGAATTTAGGAAACCTGATGTAGGGTGATGGTAATGGGTTTAGTGAATGGGTGGGGGATGGGTAATTTGGGGGTGGGGTGATGGGGGATTTAATGGGGGGGGTGATTGGGGGATGGGGGAGTGAATGGGGGGGGTGGGTGGGTAAAAGGGTGATTTAAAGGGGGGGGGGGGGGGGGGTTTAAAGGGTGATGAATGGGTTTTGGTGATTTGGTTTAAAGGGGGGAGTGGAAAAGGGTGTTTGGTGATGGGTAAAAGGGTGAGTGAATTTTTGGGTTTTTTGGGGATGGGAATGGGTTTATTTAATGGGTGGGGGGTGATGGGTATGGGTGAAATAATGGGTGGGGGGGATGGGGAATGGGTTTAGTGAAAAAAAAATTGGTTAAGGTGAGGGGGGGGTTGGGGTGGGGGGGTTGATGGGTAATGGGGGGAGTGAATGGGTGGGGGGAAACATACATTTTCTCATCCCTATTTCAGGGAAAAATTTGAAAGGGGGTATCTGGAAGTCCATGTTTTGGGCCGAAGGCCCACCCAAAAACGGTTTTTTGGGGCCAAGGCCCACCAAAAGCCCCCCGCAGGAGCTAGCCAAAAAGTCCCCCCCGGGGCGGCTTTTGCGGCTTTGTATAAAAAATATAGTAAAAATAATATATATATATAAAATATATATATATTATTATATAAAATCTTCTATAAAAATATAAGCGAAGTGTTTCTGTCTTTTCTGTCTTTCTGTCTGTGTGTGGTGTGTGTTTTGTGTGTGTGTGGTTTGGGGTTTCCCCCCCCCGTGGCGAAACGCCTCATATGGCACATTTTTTGGGGGTCAGGGTTTACCCGCGGGAAGGGCCAAAAAGCCCACTTATGAGATTTATCCGATCACTTTTTTTTTTCTTTTTTTTTTTAGCAGCCTATTAGCGGGGAATTTGTGAAAACAAAAATGGGTTCGAGAAATTTAGGAACCTTTTATGTAGGGGGATTGGGGAATGGGTTTAGTGAAATGGGTGGGGGGATGGGGGAAAGGGTTTTGGGGGTATGGGGTTTTTTGCATTGGGGGGGGGGTGATGGGTTGGGGGTGATGGGGGGAAATAGGTGGGGGTGATGGGGAATTGGGTGAGTGAATGGGGGGGTTTTGGGGATGGGGAAAAGGGGGAGTGAATGGGGGGGGGTGATGGGGAAAGGGGGAGTGAATTGGGGGTTTTGGGGGGATGGGTAATGAGTGGGGGGGGGGGTTGGGAAAGGGGGGGGGTGATGGGTAAAGGGTGATGAAAGGGTGTTGGGGAGGGTTAAAGGGTGAGTGAAAGGGGGGGGGTGTGGGTAAAAGGGGAGTGAATGGGTTTTGGGTGATTTGGGGAAAGGGGTTTAGTGAATGGGGGGGGGGGGGGTGGGTAATGGGTGATGATGGGTGTGTGGTATGGGTAATTGGTGAGTGAAAGGGTGGGGGGTGATGGGGAATGGGGGAGTGAAATTGGGGGGGGGGTTTATGGGTAATGGGTTTAGTGAAAAGGGTGGGGGGGGATGGGTAATGGGTGAGTGAAGGGGGGGGGGTGATGGGGAATGGGGGAGTAATGGGGGGGGGGGATGGGTAATGGGGGGGGTGATGGGTAAAGGGTGAGGGGAATTGGGGGTGTGGTGATGGGTAAAGGGTTTGGTGAAGGGGGGGGGGGTGATGGGTTAAAGGGGGGGGGTGAAAGGGTGGGGGGGTTTATTGGGTAATGGGTTTTTGAAGGGGGTGGGGGTTTAAAGGGGAATGTGTGAGTGAAATGGGGTTTTGTTTGGGGATGGGGAATTTTGGGGAGTGAATGGGTGGGGGGTTATGGGTAAAGGGGGGAGTGAATGGGTGGGGGGTTTATGGGGAAAAGGGTGAGTGAATGGGGGGGGTGATGGGGAATGGGGGGGGAAATGGGTGGGGGGAAAAACCTACCCTTTTTAAAATCCAATTTTTTCAGGAAAGTTAGAAGGGCTTTTTCTGGAGGTCCCGTTTTGGGGGGCCGAAAGGCCCCCCCAAAAAACGTGGGGGGCCGAGGCCCCCAATGCCCTCCGCAGGAGCAATTTGGGGTTTAAGGGGGCAATTTGTACGCCCTAGTAACCACGTGAGGATCAAATTTTTTTTTAAAATTTGGGGGGGAATGGGTTTGGGAAATTTTAAAAATTTGTTGTTTTGTCCTGTGAATGTGGGGTTTTTCTGTAAATGGGGGTTTGTGCTGGAAATTTAATTTCCCGATTTTGTAATGTCCCAAAATCAAAAAGGTAATTTATTAAATTTTGTTTTAGTCTCAAAAGTGGGAATTGAATATTTGGGGTGTTTTTAATTTCCCGGGAGTCGGGGAAAAAAGGGTCCGGTTTTTTTTTTTTTGGAAAAATTTCAAAAGGGATCATCGAAAATAGCCCTCTGTTTCTGAGGGGTTTTTAAATTCCCGCTGGGGATTCACGTTTTTGCCCGGTTTTCTCTCGTGGAATGAAAGAATGCATTAACCAAAGGGGTTTGGGCCAATGGGTTTTTTCCCCTGGCAAAGCCATCTACTTGGTTTAAAACACATGTCATTGAAAAAAAAAAAAGAGAATCTTTAACAGCTTGGTAAGTAATTTTTGGGAAAAACCTTTTTTTTTGAAACCATGTGTGTGTTCATTGGTTTTTTGGAAATTTGTTTTGTGGAAATTTTCTATAGTCTCGCTTTGAGGGATAAATTTTTAAAAAAGGGTTTTTCCCATCGAATGATTCAAGGATACAATTATCCCAAAATTTTTTTACATTTTTCCTTTTTTAAAATTTGAGTAAAAAGCGACACACTTTTTAAAATAAATGGTTATCCCCTGGGGTTCTTAACACCGGGACATTGGGAAACAGTTAAATAAACTAACTCACCCCCCTCCCCTAAAATTTATACCGTTCATAAAACCCTTGTGGGATTTTTTTTTAATTTCCCTTTTAGGGAACAATCTTTTTTCCACCGAAACAAACCCAAATCCTTCTTCGGGAATGTTTCCACAAATCTCGCTTTGAGTAGATTCAACCCCCCTTTTCCGCTAAACACCTTTTTTTAAACTCAAGGAGAGAATCCCCCGATGCCCTGCGTTCCTCAGTGGTGTAGCCCACCCCTTTAAGTGCATTTGCTGTAACGCTGCTTATATTGGGCAGACCAAACGCCACCTCACCACTAGGATCGCGGAGCATCGGGGACTGTCTCACAGGACTGGCAAACCCGTGTCCAAACCACCATTTTCAGCCATTCGGGATCATTCCGAAGCCTCAGGCCACCCAATATCAAATCAAGACTTTAATATATTACACACAAGCTCCCACGACTCCACCCGGTGGATATGTGAGAGCCTCCTCACCCACCACCACAAACCGTCTCTCTGCGCACAGGGCACCTCAACCCCGCTCCTGTGCTTTTAGACCATGTGGGAATCCCACACTCCACTGCGATGTTGATTGGTATGTGTAGTATTTTTATTTTTATTACTGTTTTATAATTTTTACTCTTATTTTATTATATTTTAGGTTAGGCATTTTAAATGTGCAAATAATTTTATAACTTGTATATTTTCATTTTTTTAAAACATTTTTGTATCCGATTTTAGGCTGATGATGGCTTATGTATAGCCGAAACGTTCGAATAAACAATCAAGATGTTTCTACCCGCGCTGGTTTATATCTTCATTATTAGATCAAGATTCCCTCATGGAGAAAGTATTGCCTCTATTATATATATATATACAGTTTGCGTGGATAATCAGTGCGCGCCTCCGAAAAGGGAATGTTTACACGTATGACGCACCATGTTTATAACAAAATAACGTAGAATATCAACATTTACAATTGTAGTTAGTATTTCGTTGCGTAGCCCTTTCTCTTGATGACCCTTTGAAGGCGACGTGGTGCACTGTCAGCAAGATTTTGAAGGAACTCAGGCTTAAATTCTTCCCAACACTTTCGGAGCTCCATTTCAAGCTTGGGGAGTGTAGAGGTGTCACGTGAGCGGAGTTTGCCTTTAATGATGGCCCAAAGATTTTCTATGAGTGATATATCGGGAGAATTACTTAGCCAGTCATCTATTCTCTCAATCTTGCAGTCATCAAGCCACTGTATCACATCTCGAGCTGTGTGGCAGGATGCTCCATCCTGTTGGAAAATCTGTGCCTGTGTCTTTTCAAAGCAGGCCTCCAGGTGGTCATTTAAAAGATCAAAATACACCACTTTGTTAACATTGTGTTCTTTGGGAAAATAACTAAGTTCTCAATACCATGAAAAGTAAAGCAACCCCACACCATTAAACTGGGAGGGTGTTTTGTGGTCTTTCGTGTGTAGCGAGGCTCGGTGGGGTCTGAGCCGGGGCGACGGTACACTTTTGCTGGTCCTCCTCCACTCACACAAAATGTGCTTTCGTCACTCCACAGCACAGCCCGCCACTTGTCGAGAGGCAATCTCTGTATTTCTTTGCAAAGTGAAGCCTTTCTTCCTTTGGGCGGTCATTTATCAGTGGCTTATTCCGCGCCCAGTAACACCTGTAGCCAAGGTCACGTTTCAAAGTTTCCTGTACAGTACGAAGCGACACATTACCAAGAAGAGTATGATTTTCCTCCTTCAGTTCTCTGGCTGTAAGGCTAGGATTGGCATCAAGCTGTCGCCTTAACACGCTCCTGGTTCTGTTACACGTTTTTTTTTTTGTTTCCCAGGTTGTTTTTTTGGGAGCGGGAGATTCACCTCTCCGCCAGCCTTAAATCGGCGGATCAAATTTTGCACTGTTCTAAGCTTTAGGTCCTTAAGCTTGCAAATTTCCTTATTATTGATCCCAGCCTTGTAAAGATCAATGATTGCTTGAATCGTTGTGCCATCCGTATGTTTTCCACCCATTATATAACCAGCAAAAACAGGCAAAAACACGGGATGTAGGTGAACGCTGCAGGCTATAAGTTCAAAATCATGCAAACTGTCAACCGCCTATGGAGGGAGGAGAGGGAGGGAAACCCTCCCTCCCACACACCGGTGAGTGTGCAAGATGATATACGTCGCTGTCAGACATACGATTCATGCCTTCTGCATTTTTTTATAGCTTGGGAAGCAACTTTAAATCTGCGCGGTAAATCTCGATGAACGGATTCTGGCGTAAAGATCATCCGCGCAAGCCTGTATATATATATATATATATATATATATATATATATATATTATTTCTATATATATTTAGAGAGAGAGAGAGAGAGAGAGAGAGCGGGAGAGAGCAATTTATTTAGTTAACCTTAATGTTTGCATGGTATTATTATATGTATCAGAAAACGAAATATGTCAATGGAAAGCTAATTAAATTCTGCTTCTATTGATATCTGCCATCTTATAAGCTGTCCCACAAAGTTATACATGACGACGAGTTTTAAGTGAATGTTAAGTTCATCATATTTCTTCAGAGTCTCATAATGACCTTTATTTAATGTGTTTTACTATGTTTTATGTGATAATCTTATAGAACAAACATTTCCGAAGATAACAGTCTATCCTTTATACATGTATAACATGATATACTGCGGGGTAATGCCTTGAGAACTTCCCCGGGTCTTGGGTGAACGAGGAGGCCTTGGCACCAAGATGGCGCCCAGTAGCGTTTAACATAGGGCCAATGAATGGCGTTACCCTCTTTATAGAGATACCCTAGTCGCCTCCCGTGCGTTTGTACGTCTGGCAGCGTATCTTCCTGATACAGTTTTCGAAGATTTCTATATACATATGCTATGCCACTTGGATCCGTAACTTTCTTACAGTCATACTTCACTTGTACAACAATACTGATGTACCTCATATATATCATGTTCTTATTAATCATGTATAAGACATATACAAGTACTACAGATATTCATTCATATATACGAAGATTGTGATTAACATGGAGATTGAAGTGTATGTGATATGTATGTGAGTAATTCATGATACTATGAAAGTAACTTCATTACTGAGAGGGGCTCTTATGTGGAGTAAACGAAAAAAACTATTCACGAAAAAATGAATAGTCACCCATGTTGCCCGCACGGGAAAACGGAAAAAATGTAAACCTATCAGTACATGGGACCTCTGGCCTCTGCGTCTAAGGCTATAAGTAATGGGCCCAGACATAACTACGTNAATCATAATATACGCGAAGTGTGTGTGTCTGTGGTTGATGTGTGGTTTGTGTTTGGGTGTGTGTGTGTGTGTGGTGCGTGTGTGTCCGCTCTAGGTTTCCGCACCCTCCGTGGCGGAGTTCATCATATGGCACAGTTTTTGAACCAGGTTGACCAGGACGTTTTTTATGCCCACTTATGGGATGATTCCGATCAAGCTTATATATTTTTTTTTAATTTTAGTATCCTATTAGCCGATAATTGTTGAAAAAAAAGTGTTTGCGAGAATTGAGGAAACCTTGATTTAGGGTGATGGTATGGGGTGAGTGAATGGTGGTGTGATTGGGACCTGGACTCACTCTCTCAGATGGATGTGGGTTATAGGCACCTCAACGTTGGGAAGGTAGAATAGGTTTGGGGGTTATGGGTTGGGGATAGCTAAGGGTAGAGGAATAGGTGGGGTGCTGGGTGAGGAATAGGTGGGGGTGATGGGTAATGGGTGAGTGAATGGGTTTGTGGTGATGGGTAATGGGTGAGTGGGATGGTTGGGGGTGTGGGTATGGGTGAGTGGAATGGGTGGGGGTGATGGGGTAATGGGTGAGTGAATTGGTTGGGGTGATGTGCATGGGTTGGCGTTAATACATACATTTCTACATCCATGATTTTCAGGAAATTAGAGGGGCTATCTGGACAGGTCTGTGTTTGGTGGGCCGAAGGCCCACCAAACACAGGTGGTGGGGCCTAAGGCCCCCAATAGCCCTCCGCCGGAGCTAGCCAAAAAGTCCCCCGGAGGGCGGCTTTGCGGCTAGTATATAAATATAGATATAATTCTAAATATATTTATATATATAAATATATTTATAATATTAAATAATTTTATAATATATAAAATATATTTAAAT